>NDFZ01000733.1:0-11695 GCA_002192655.3 Mamestra configurata | reverse complement strand
TAAGTTAGAAAAAAAAAAAAAAACTACTGTTACCATTTTTTTTGCAGGAAATAAAAGGCTTTTTTATTTTTATTTTATTTATTTAATGTCACAGTAAAATTTGCTATTTTTTGTCATGGCTTACGGGAATGGTTACTACGGAACCCGACACACACTTGGCCGGTCTTTCTATACAAATTGACATAAACGGGATCGAGTGCCTTTTTTTTGGATGGGAAATCATCAAATTGCGTCTTTCGCTCTGGGCAGAGCGGTAGGGAGTGTCAGTCTCTTACTGACTTACACCCATCCGTGTCCCTCCAAATGCCCTTTACGTTCCAGGGCCTCGGTAACTCTTTCGAATAATTCCGCAACGCGATCGAGTACTTACGTTTGAAAACTCGTACTAAGGCTTTCGATCATAAAACGAGACTCGACCACAGAGTGATCATCTCAACCCAGTTACTGGGTTACCCACATGATACCGTATGGTAATATTCGCTTGATAACTATGCTTGACCGTGTTTTTAAATCTGCATACCCATACTCACATTAAATACCAATAAATCCTGACCAAAATCAAAGCAAACAATAATTCAGTATAATGTCATCAAATTCATGAAGCTTCATTAATATCATTTGCTCCCAGCTCGAATCACAATAAGTGGGTGTTGACACCGCGTGGGCGGGTGGGTATAAGCATACCCATTATATTTATACCATTTTATTAGGTACCAATGATAATATCGAGAATAGAGGATTCCAAGATCTGGGTGGGACGGGGAAAATTCGATCCGAAATGTTATATTTTGTACAATTATTTATTTTTAGTATAAAGTGATATNTGGTTACTACGGAACCCGACACACACTTGGCCGGTCTTTCTATACAAATTGACATAAACGGGATCGAGTGCCTTTTTTTTGGATGGGAAATCATCAAATTGCGTCTTTCGCTCTGGGCAGAGCGGTAGGGAGTGTCAGTCTCTTACTGACTTACACCCATCCGTGTCCCTCCAAATGCCCTTTACGTTCCAGGGCCTCGGTAACTCTTTCGAATAATTCCGCAACGCGATCGAGTACTTACGTTTGAAAACTCGTACTAAGGCTTTCGATCATAAAACGAGACTCGACCACAGAGTGATCATCTCAACCCAGTTACTGGGTTACCCACATGATACCGTATGGTAATATTCGCTTGATAACTATGCTTGACCGTGTTTTTAAATCTGCATACCCATACTCACATTAAATACCAATAAATCCTGACCAAAATCAAAGCAAACAATAATTCAGTATAATGTCATCAAATTCATGAAGCTTCATTAATATCATTTGCTCCCAGCTCGAATCACAATAAGTGGGTGTTGACACCGCGTGGGCGGGTGGGTATAAGCATACCCATTATATTTATACCATTTTATTAGGTACCAATGATAATATCGAGAATAGAGGATTCCAAGATCTGGGTGGGACGGGGAAAATTCGATCCGAAATGTTATATTTTGTACAATTATTTATTTTTAGTATAAAGTGATATTTTGTCGTCTAATTGGCAGATTAACCCACGGTGTCCTTTTATTACAAATAATATGTTTTTTTTATTGTGTATGTGTTGACGCAATGACAAAAATTTCTTTGTGCCAGTTTTAGCCTGTTTGCCACACGTGTAGAAGATTACAATATAATGATATATTATTTAAATACAATATTTATGACGCCATAGGTTTTTATAGCCTGTAGTTTTTTTTACAAATTATACATTAACAATTATACATTAAAATCTCAGAATTCTTTGGGCACACAAAAAAAAAATATGTTTATGGGTTTAAGGGGGCTTTTAAGCATAGCGTATGTCAGTCCCATCGTATCCTAAACAATTTTACTTTCACAAGACCTGGGCCATGAATTTAAAAAAAACCGTTCGCATCGTTGCCATTTGGTTGGCATAGAATTGTATGGAACATGCCAGTTCTGTTTAAATTCAGGGACGTTGCTAAATTATTTCTACTGGACTCATATTGGACACATTCCAGATAACTCTTTATTACGTACACCATTTAAAACAAACATTATTTCAAAAGGTGATACAATGGACAGCCTTATCCCCATAAGCGATGATGCAGTTACTGATTTACTGAGTCTTAGTTCAATCACTTTATTAGTCGATTTACGAAGTCGGGTTGCATTAAAAATTGTAAAAAAAAAAATACTATATTTTTTTAGCAGCTACAGAACACCACCTTTAAACCTTTGACCACGAATTTCTGAAACACCCTGAATGTATAAAATTTATGTAAGATCACTTGAACTTTGAACAATTACGATTTTCTAGCTTTTGCACTTTGTTTGCTGAGTTTCGCATTTCTCTTTATAGTAGTACCAAAATTCATCATCATCGGTTCGGCGGTTCAGGCCTAAAAGTGTTTTATTTAAGGATGGGAAATCATCAAGTGACTTGTTCCGCTCTGGGTGGAGCGGAAGGGCGTGTCAGACTCTTACTGACTAAAACCCATCCAGCCCTTTAGGTTCCAGGGCCGCGGTGACTCTTTCGAACAAATTCCGCAACCCTGGCCTAAAAGTGTTACAAACAAACTCAATTTCGCAATTATAATTTTATAGTCAGGATGCCTATGCGTCTGAAAGCATACTTTCAGCGGAAAACCGAAACAGATCAGAATGCCTTGTTGCATTAATTCCGCCTATGTACTACAGTACTGATGTAGGGTATTTTATTAGACTGCAAAAATATAATTCTACTTTAAAACAAATATTAGACATGTGTTTTATGCCATTTGAAATCGATAAAAAATCGGTAGTGATGTATGTGACGCCAATACCCCGCTCTTGAACTTTGATTCGCTTTATTTTATGCGCTGGTAAAAATTTTACTCTCGTAGTGATGTCACACGAGTTTTCAAAGTTCTGTCTCGTCTTAATTTTTTATTTCCGTGAAAAAATAAAAAAAAATGTGTGTCTAATAATTTTTTGGAAATATATCTTCAGGTATTTTTTTTTTCTTTTTTTTTAAAATTATTTATTTTCTTTTCAGTCCATAGTGTCCAAATGCAGGGGAAAAGGCCTCTTTTTCTTCCCGGTTTCGGACAATTGTGGACCAATCCTGCCGATACTGTAAATAAAGTTTTAAATAAATAAAAACAAGAATCGCTTTCCAACAATGCATCTCTCTTTACAATGCGACATCCGCAGCTCGAACAGACAACTTGGTGTGTACATAGAAGGCCGGAGGGGTCGAGGATCCGCAGGTTTTATACTCTGTGACCGCCTGAACAATCCCTCTTATTTTCTGTTCCGTTACCTTTCAATTTATTGGAATATTGTTTCTGTGAATACAGACGTTTTCGATTAAGAGGATTCGGTGTGAGTAACTGTTAATTATATGGTACCAGTTTCTACCAGCGACTACGCCCGCGTGCACCTGGAAAATTATCTCAAGGAGACATACCTACTCATCATCATCTGCCTAGCCTTTTCCCAACTATATTGGGGTCGGCTCCCAGTCAAACCCGATTCAGTTGAATACGAGTATTTTACGTGGGACGACTGCCTACCAGTCCTCCACAAACCATTAACTGGGTAACACGGTAGTTCTTGGCTGGTTGGTTAGTTTAATGGCTTCTCCCAAAGATCTACAAACGACAGCCGGAATCAACGGCTTAACGTGCTTTCCGAGGCACGGAGGAAACTCGGTATGTTAAGATAGTCACCCATCCACAGACCAACCTTGGCAAGCGTTGCTTAACATTGATCGACCCGTGCGGCTATTATTCTTTAGCCAGGAGCTCCTCAAGGAGACGTACTCCCGGGATAAAAATTGGTTCAGTGGTTTAGGTGAAAAAACGTAACGGACTGACAAAGCCAAAATTCATCAAAGCCGGTCCCGGCGATTTGGGCATGAAACGTAAAAAACTAACGGACTCATTTCGGATTTATAATTAATATGATATTAGTTAGGAATAGTCCGAATAGTTACATTTAGTATAGTATGTAAAACACGAACTCTGCGAGGGAACAATGATCGTTTTTCACAGTTTTTTTTTGTAATGTCTGGCTTTGTTTCAGGTTTCATGTAGTGATTATTTTCGGAAAGCTTTTATCGGAATATTCTTTTAAGTTATTTAATTTTTATTTTTAATGGCGATGTGACACAGTAGAGCAGATTCATTTAATGATTGTCCAATATTCTAGGTACTATTAATGGCCCTTTTCGCGAAGGTTCTTTGTGTAAAACGGATGATGATGTTACATGTGATTACGAACATACATCTGAATACGAACGTTAAAGAGATGTAAAAATCTGCGGTAAATTCCAACGTTTTCAAAGAAAACTATGGAAGCAGCAGATCTATAAACTGTATGAAAACAATTACCTGTAAACATTTCTAGAGAATGAAAAAGATTTCATTGCTAGCTACGAAAACTAATTCCAGATTTGGCAATGGAACTAATACGTAGGTGCCCACTTACGCGAGTAGGTACTAGGTACTGGCTGTTTAGACATCGATAGAAGACAAAAGAAATGCTCAGATATTACCATTTTTTATGTGAAACATCTATAGCCGCGGGTAAAACGGATTGACACGCTATACGATGGTACATATATCTAAAGTCTATATGTATTTTTTTCATTATGCCATATTTAGTTCCTGTCGTAATCTGTTATTTTATGCATATTACTTGTACAAAATAATTTCGATGTTTCACATCTGCCAGGCGCCCCGTGACGGCTCACACGTTTTTTTTGACTAGATTCTCGTATTTTTGTTTGGGAACGTTTGCATTAGCATCGCGGTCACAAAAGGTAAAAAAAACCTCTAAAATCCTACAATTTTGACAGGTTTAAGAACATCCAAAAAGCTTTCCAATTTATAGAATAAATTTCACTTTCACTGTCGTTCATAAACACATGAAAAGTGACCACTTTATAGTGAGGTCATTGCCGAAGTCGCAAAAAAAAAATCTGTTGTTCCGTACATTTCGCTCCGACTTCTCAATTAAGCATTGAAGTTGAATATTGCTCAAACTGTATTTTAGCCTGAAAATCTGTTAAAAATTGGTATTAAAGTATAGTAGCAAAAAACTCAATTTAGAAACCTGCCCTTTAGAAATCCCCCTGAAAGCCGATGAAATAAAAACCATCGTACGTAAAATCGGCTAAATACCAGGTGACTTATAATAGCTATATAGCTCAGTAACCTCCTCCACATAAGGTATACCTACAATATTATGTCACTCACTATAATACTGTGAAGTGAGCTTTACCCTCAAGATCAGCCGGCTACCAGGAAGTCAGATCCCCAAGGAGGTACCACCAGAAACTAAGTTGGTATAGAACTTGAGCTCCCTTTGTCAGTTGTCCATTATACTGTTATAATCAGTTAGATGTGTTTACTTTAACACAATCATTGTTAAAATTTGGTTTTGTATTTTCATGAAACGATGACATGACTTACGTTATTTTCCTTTTATCACGGATCACAGAATCTTAAGATATAGGTACAGAATTCTTCTTAAAATGTATATGTCACTGAACTCCTTCTAAACGGTTGGAGAGAGCGGGTCTAAGGATGGTTTAGATATACAAATGGAATTAGTAGGTGGCGCTGCAATCGTATTTCCGGTTTTGTTTTCTTACTTAAAGCCATCGATCGGGCAAGACAATAACGTCTTTCGGGACCGCAAGTTACTTAAATGAATCATCTCGATTGTCTCAATAGGAAAATTAAACCAAAAGAAATACACACTTGTGAATAAACTGTCTGTCTTTACCGTGAACAAACAGTCGTAATTGACCGGTATACGTAATAACCGCCCATCAAAAAGATCGATAGATAGACAAATAATAGAACAAGTTCATATTTTATTCATACGTCTGTTACGTTCTAGGTCGCTGTTTCCTTCTCGACGAAGTGTTAGCAATGTTTTCAGTTACAGGTGGGTTTATACTCAATCATTTGGATTAAATCCGGTCTGAAATGGGCTTAAACCTAGGCCAATTCTCATATTTAAAAAACGGTATAATTCAATTCGCAAAAACACCTCAGCGATAAGCAATGTCAAAAACTTTTCAAAATGTAGGGAAATTAGAGGTGTTTTGATATGACATATTTTTATTTTATTTATTTATTACAGACATACATACAGCTATCATTACAGTTACCCAATGCGATAGTGTNTTTATTTTATTTATTTATTACAGACATACATACAGCTATCATTACAGTCACCCAATGCGATAGTGTAGAAAATAAAATAATAATTACAATAAAAATACATTTCAGTTCATTAATTCAATTAACATTTATAATATAAAACAATACAATACAATAAATTAATCAATATAATTCAATTATTTTAATTAATCTAAATTAAATATAGCGAGTGCGAACGATCCTTTAAAATACGGGAATTACAATACAGATTTATATCTCATAATTGCTCTCTAGAGATGAGTTTAAATCCAATGAGTGGGTTTAATAACGACAATTTGGGCCCAATATTTTAAATCTATATTTTCAGCAGTAGTTGGTCATATTTCCAACCAGTTCATTGGCTAGGTATCTCAGGGGGATACTGTCAACAGCTTGTAAACGTGCTCTGGTAAACACGGCAGCTGGAATATAGTTGCAATGGACGTGCGGGGAATGGTAATGTTACTATTTCGTTTAGGTTTGCAGTCTCGCGTACAAAGTTTCAAATAAAAAAGTTACAAGGTATTACAAAAACTGTACAGTGGAAGCAGCTTCCAAAAATCCAATCATGCAGGTTCAGTGGCTCCGAGACTCCTTTGACTATTTTTCGCCATTCCTCATTGTAACGGATTTGGGCATCAATGCCCACTTGAAATATTCGCCTGTATACTACGGATAATTTGTATTCACCATCAGTATTTTGATGAATAAATTACACCAATACCCTGCGTACGCGCATTTCTTACTACGCCTCATGCTACGTGAAGTGCTACGGCGTAGCTCTTGTGCTGCTACGACGTAGCATGCTCTGTGAGTTGTTCGTACTGAAGTAATCTACATAATTGTTTTTTTGACTCAATATTTTTTTAGCATTATTTAATTTAATACAGTTTGTAGACTTGCGTAATTTTTTACTAACTTAATTTTTGTGTGACTGAATTTTTACGACTATATTTTTGAAATTTATATTTCTTTAATCCTTCCCCGCAACAGCTGAGTTCCAGCATAAAGGAAACAGCGTTTCAAATCTAAATTAGTTCACAAATTTTCACGACATGACACTATGTCAGAATCCATGATTGTAACGAAAAAAACAGCTACAGCTTTTTCAAAACCAACTTTTCTTTCAAAAGGGAAATGCAATATTCTCCTCAGAGACAAGGTAATCACTGTCATGAGTTCATGACATCCTAGTCACTTTATGTTGCGAGAAACTCGTTACTCTTTGTACGTGTGTTCGTACGCTGTGTTTGAAGTTAATGTTTTTGTAAGACGAATATATTATTTTTGTACCAAGTTTTGAGTTTGATATGATTTCGAAAGCCCTCGATGAGTTTTGAGGCTTGTTGCCATGTCAAATAAGATTGCTTGTAATTAAAGTAAATAATTGCAGAAATAGAGATATTTTGTGGACTTCCCTATGTTCTTTGAGGTTTTGATTTAAAATATCGTTGCCATGTTCAAGTTTGTTTGGAATAAAATATAATTGAAAAGAGTAGACATATTTGTTGACTTTTTCTGCTGTTGCGCTATAGTTAGATAAATAAGGTAACTTTATAATAACTTGGTTGCAGTACTTACAACTTAAGGCTTCTCTGTGGAGGTGCTAATGCTGAAGACAAAGTAACATTCTCATAAACATCATAGTAGCCAAAAGACGTCCACTGCTGGACATAAGCCTCTCCGTCTCAGTGTCACCACATGCGTCACGCATCCAGAGTTTAAATTAGCCGCAAATTTACTAAAAAAAATTATGACTTGCGCTACATTAGAGTTTAAAAGTGGCGCCAGTGCAGTGACGGAAAAGTTGAAAGGGAACCGCTTGTCTTGGTATGGTCATGTGAAGAGGAGGGATGAAACGCATGTTACGCAAACTAAAAGAGTTATGAATATAAATGTGGATGTGGAATGTGGGAGAAGGAGGCCAAAGAAACGATGGATGGATTGTGTGAGGAGTGATATGAAAGAAAAGAGAGTTAGTGATAGCGTGGCGACTGACAGGACAGAATGGAAGAAAAAAACGTCTTGCGCCGACCCCAAACAACTTGGGATAAGGATAGGAAGATGATGACTTGCGCTACAAAAGGTCTCGTGGTGTATCCCAATCTTTTTGCAATAGTGGTTTTCTAAATCTACTAAAAAAAGGTACTTCACCTTTATCGGAACAGCCTTTTTTTAAGTTTGTGTNTGGTTTTCTAAATCTACTAAAAAAAGGTACTTCACCTTTATCGGAACAGCCTTTTTTTAAGTTTGGGTTATCATCAAAAGACTTCTTCCGCTCTGGGTGGAGTGGAAGGGCGTGTCAGACTCTTACTGACTAAAACCCATCAGTGTTCCTTCTAAAGCCCTTTGCGTTCCAGGGCCGCGGTGACTCTTTCCAACAAATTCCGCTACCTTATCGGTACAGCCTACTTTAAAAACAACTAAAAAAACATTTTAAGCAAAATCGAAGTTAGTAAAAGTAATTTGAGTATTAGCGAGCGTAGACTGTGGAGTCAATTGTGAGAGAGTAAGAAACCTCCAAATCAAGTTCTTTGCTTAATTAAACCTTACCGCTAATAAACTTTTATTTACAGACTTTGATAATAGTCAATACATAGTGATTGCAAGCTGTAATAAGCCCTGATGATTAACTAAATTAAGTGTTTGGTCGAATTAATGGCCAACTATAATTTGTAGGCAGAACAAAATCTGTTTAACTTGTTACCTGCATAGTATGCGCATTGTTATGGTAGCCTGGTACACCGACACTAATGAGAGTTTAGATTACTAACTAATCATGATCCAGATTAAACAGATTTCGGGCCGATTTAACAATAGTCAGACACATTTTATCGGAAGAATAAATATGACGGTGCGAAAGATCAAACTGACAAATTCATTACTCAGTTAAAAGCTGGAATATTATATTATACCTATAGGATATTTTCCCAGCAGTGGGATGATGATGGCCAACAATAGTATGAGAAGTTAAAAGTTATCTAAGGATTTAATCATCTAACCACATACATATTTAATATTATTCAGTTTAAAACGTTTTAATAACTTTAACAGGCCTTAAAGTTAAAAAAATCACAAGCTATTGCTTCAACTTCAAAATGCGTTCTTATAAATAATATTTAGAAAAACTTAGTTTAAAATAAAAACGTAAACGCATGGTGTATCGAGTATTTCAGATATCTTTGATAGAACCGGATAAAAATTGTTGCCTTATTTAACGTTGAAATCTCAGTGAGTACTCTATTGGTCCCATGTGACCCTAGTACTGAATAATATAAGGTACAAACGTACATAATATATTTATTTGGCTACTCGTAGCGAGCGTTTGATAAAACAGTTAACATTATTATGATATCGGCGCTAATTTGTTACGCAACCGATAATGAAGGTGAAAGTATCAGAATTTTACTCAAGGAAAGTTTGTGTTTATTGAAGAATTTCAACACTTTCTAGATTATCCCAGACTTAATTGATTAGAGAAACTTCGTAGACGCTATAAAAAAGGTTTCTAAGGTCATTTTTAAATAAACAAATGATTGCCGGGATATCTTCGGCCGCTGCGAGTTGTGAACCATAGAGCGATATTTAATTGGGGGTTTTATTATTAAAAACAGTATGCTTAGATGGTTTGGTTATGTTTAGAAGATGGATAAAAAACCGGCCAAGTGAGAGTCGGACTCTCTCACGAAGAGTTCCGTAGCATCAAAAAAATATATATGTATATTGTGTATTCTTTTTTATGGGCCTTAGTCGCCTGACAATAAAACATTCTTATTATAAACCGAAACAAACACGTTTGTGTTATGGGCATCCCTCTCAATTTAATTTAATTTTTATTAGTTGTCATAGCAGTAATAATACACACTCTGTGAAAATTACAACTGTCTATCTGTTACGGTTCTTGAGATACAGTCCGCTGACAGACAGGCGGACGGACGAATCGCAGAGGCTTAGTAATAGGGTTCCGCTGGTTACCCTTCGGGTACGGAACCCTAAAAATTACTGACAAAGGTTATAAGGCGAGTGATAAAGTCCTCCCGGAAACGCCACAGCAAACATACTCAGACCATTCTGGTCATTGCCTTCAGAAAGGTTAGGTGCGAAATTCTCACACCCAGCGTGCGTGTATGACGTTTGTACAACCGTCAATGAAGCAAAATGAGTACGTAAGCATCATAGCAGAAACTACAGAAAGCCACCTGCGATCTATAGTTTCTGCTTGCTACATGAAAAAAAAGCGTGAGTTTGATCGTCTGCAGCTTGAGCATAATTTATTTGTCTGAACAATAATTGCATGATGAAAAGATTAAAAATACATTAATTAATAACTTCCGTAAGAATTCCACTCACAAAACTCTGACATCACAACAAAATCTTGGTCCATTCATCCCCAAAAGAAATACTAAACAGATAGTAAGTTGCAATTAGGGTTGCCCCCTTTTTTTGGAAAAAAAATTGTATTTTTTGTAAACCATTGCAAAAATAAATTTGGAAAATTCAGGAAAAAAAATCTAATTTATAATTTCGTCTTTCATTGCTTAAAAAAGTATTTAGAGCCTGTTCTCCATTGTTTGTTTTTTTTGGGAGGCAAGTAATAACCATAATAACATCAAGTTCCATGTTTATAAAATTGTATGCCTTCTATTTGTAGCCTAGCCCAGAATAGCCTTATTTAGAAATGTCTAAGGAAAAGCTAAATGCTGGAGCGAGCGAAGTGAGCTCGATTATTCTAGCCCCCGCATCGGCACGGTTACATTTTTTGACCTTTCACATAGAAATAGGAGTCAAGTTGTAGACTATGCTGAATGGTTTGAGAAATGTAAGAATGTAGGATGCTAGAGCGAGCGCAGTGAGCGCGTTCTATTCCGGCGTTCCAATTTTGGTTGTTCCAAATAGCTTTTTACTAAAGTAATTCGGCCTTGAATGGATTTTATTAAATAGAGAGGATATTTAAATAGTATTTCTATATATTTTCATATAATATATAGTACAATTGGCTGAAATCTAGTACAATACTATATATAGTATTGTGGCAACCCTAGTTGGAATCCCAGAGTTCCCTCAATGGGCGAGAGTCGGAGGGCGCGAGGTATCGAAGTCTCCTCACGTACGATAGTGGGATATGATACGACGGTGTATCATATATGATATGGATTACTTTGGCGCTAACTTTTGCTTGTGTTTATTTCGGATAAAAATAAACTTTCGAGTACTTATATTTCATCTGACTAAACAATATTTTTCATAATGGTCTCTAAATACCATTTGGTCTGATATTTAGAGTTTTTTTCTTTGAATGCGCTAATTTCTGGAACTACCAGTCGGATTTGGAAAATTATTTTTGTATATAAAAGCCACATTCATGAGGATGGCTTTAAAAAACAGAATATGAGCGTACGAAGTCACGGGCAAAAGCCAGTATACATATAAAGTTTTGCATTCACGCGGATTCCATATAAACGTTAGTATTTCTTCTTTCCACAAGCAATAAAATAAGTGTTTTTT
>NDFZ01000732.1:0-11694 GCA_002192655.3 Mamestra configurata | reverse complement strand
ATAGGGTCAGCTCACACCGAGACACGACGAGGTGACCACTTTTTTACCGATTTCATAAAGTGATGCAATATGGAAGTTCCATATTACATCGCTTTATGAAGTCGGTTTATTGCTGAAATATTGCAAAATATGTAAGAAGATTTGACTTTCGCGGTACTAGCCTGCAAATTAAGCTTGAAGCAGTTTATTATTGGCTCGCCATCTTTGGGAGTCCACCATATTGGATTCAGAATGACGTCACTTAGCTAACCGTGCATTGTCGTTCAAACCAAACGTCTATGCTAAAAGTCAGTTCAATCGGTTGGAGATAAGTGATTTAAAACTCAGTTGCAAGATTTGACCCATACATAGGTACTAAATAATAACTATTACAAGCAGTTAAATATAATCATGCATGTATATGGAAGTCTATAAAGAGTTTTATGATGTACTCACAGTCATCATCCATCTGATTGGGCAGCTGCACCAGCTCCTCGTCAGGTTTCAACACGTCCAGGATGTTGATCTTCCTCTCTGATGCCCGGATCTGAATGTTGACCTGGACCACCCCTTCTCCCCTTATGCACTGTTCTACTAAGGTCTTGTGGTTCTCTAGCTGTAAAGACGATGCGAAACTCAAAGCAATTTAATTTATGAAAAAATTACACAAAATTACGCACACAAATGTACAGAAGCGGACTTAATGTCATTGGCATTCTCTACCAGTCAACCTTTGGGTGATGCAGAGACATTTATAGTGGTTTATTAACCACATTTTAGTCTAAAATACTAATGAAGATTATTGATTTTTTTCTTGGGAGAATTTGAATTTAGAATCTGCTAATCATTTGGTTAGATTTCACACAAACAAATGGCAGGAAATGTTCTTAGCGCATCAAAAAAATCGGCTGCATCACTGTCAATCGGAAAAGTGCCTATAACTGGCTGGCAGCATTGCCACGTAGAATGGCCATGCTCATTTTATGGTTGTAAAACCTGCCAAGTGCGTGTCGGGCCACGCGCAGTGTAGGGTTCGTCGACTATTACTCGTTAACTTGTAAAGCCTACTTAGCTGTGATAGTTTTAATTTTAAATTCGTTATATATGGTACAACCTTGTTTTTTTTCACGTCTCCGAAAATCACNCACGCGGTGCTCGCTCTTGAACTGCGCGTCCACCACCCACTTGACGGAGGCCGCGTGCGACACCACGTCTACCTCTGTGCGGGCTACATTGCTCACTGCTCATACTGACCACTGCGCGGGGTCGTCGGGCACGCGCACGCGGTGCTCGCTCTTGAACTGCGCGTCCACCACCCACTTGACGGAGGCCGCGTGCGACACCACGTCTACCTCTGTGCGGGCTACATTGCTCACTGCTCATACTGACCACTGCGCGGGGTCGTCGGGCACGCGCACGCGGTGCTCGCTCTTGAACTGCGCGTCCACCACCCACTTGACGGAGGCCGCGTGCGACACCACGTCTACCTCTGTGCGGGCTACATTGCTCACTGCTCATACTGACCACTGCGCGGGGTCGTCGGGCACGCGCACGCGGTGCTCGCTCTTGAACTGCGCGTCCACCACCCACTTGACGGAGGCCGCGTGCGACACCACGTCTACCTCTGTGCGGGCTACATTGCTCACTGCTCATACTGACCACTGCGCGGGGTCGTCGGGCACGCGCACGCGGTGCTCGCTCTTGAACTGCGCGTCCACCACCCACTTGACGGAGGCCGCGTGCGACACCACGTCTACCTCTGTGCGGGCTACATTGCTCACTGCTCATACTGACCACTGCGCGGGGTCGTCGGGCACGCGCACGCGGTGCTCGCTCTTGAACTGCGCGTCCACCACCCACTTGACGGAGGCCGCGTGCGACACCACGTCTACCTCTGTGCGGGCTACATTGCTCACTGCTCATACTGACCACTGCGCGGGGTCGTCGGGCACGCGCACGCGGTGCTCGCTCTTGAACTGCGCGTCCACCACCCACTTGACGGAGGCCGCGTGCGACACCACGTCTACCTCTGTGCGGGCTACATTGCTCACTGCTCATACTGACCACTGCGCGGGGTCGTCGGGCACGCGCACGCGGTGCTCGCTCTTGAACTGCGCGTCCACCACCCACTTGACGGAGGCCGCGTGCGACACCACGTCTACCTCTGTGCGGGCTACATTGCTCACTGCTCATACTGACCACTGCGCGGGGTCGTCGGGCACGCGCACGCGGTGCTCGCTCTTGAACTGCGCGTCCACCACCCACTTGACGGAGGCCGCGTGCGACACCACGTCTACCTCTGTGCGGGCTACATTGCTCACTGCTCATACTGACCACTGCGCGGGGTCGTCGGGCACGCGCACGCGGTGCTCGCTCTTGAACTGCGCGTCCACCACCCACTTGACGGAGGCCGCGTGCGACACCACGTCTACCTCTGTGCGGGCTACATTGCTCACTGCTCATACTGACCACTGCGCGGGGTCGTCGGGCACGCGCACGCGGTGCTCGCTCTTGAACTGCGCGTCCACCACCCACTTGACGGAGGCCGCGTGCGACACCACGTCTACCTCTGTGCGGGCTACATTGCTCACTGCTCATACTGACCACTGCGCGGGGTCGTCGGGCACGCGCACGCGGTGCTCGCTCTTGAACTGCGCGTCCACCACCCACTTGACGGAGGCCGCGTGCGACACCACGTCTACCTCTGTGCGGGCTACATTGCTCACTGCTCATACTGACCACTGCGCGGGGTCGTCGGGCACGCGCACGCGGTGCTCGCTCTTGAACTGCGCGTCCACCACCCACTTGACGGAGGCCGCGTGCGACACCACGTCTACCTCTGTGCGGGCTACATTGCTCACTGCTCATACTGACCACTGCGCGGGGTCGTCGGGCACGCGCACGCGGTGCTCGCTCTTGAACTGCGCGTCCACCACCCACTTGACGGAGGCCGCGTGCGACACCACGTCTACCTCTGTGCGGGCTACATTGCTCACTGCTCATACTGACCACTGCGCGGGGTCGTCGGGCACGCGCACGCGGTGCTCGCTCTTGAACTGCGCGTCCACCACCCACTTGACGGAGGCCGCGTGCGACACCACGTCTACCTCTGTGCGGGCTACATTGCTCACTGCTCATACTGACCACTGCGCGGGGTCGTCGGGCACGCGCACGCGGTGCTCGCTCTTGAACTGCGCGTCCACCACCCACTTGACGGAGGCCGCGTGCGACACCACGTCTACCTCTGTGCGGGCTACATTGCTCACTGCTCATACTGACCACTGCGCGGGGTCGTCGGGCACGCGCACGCGGTGCTCGCTCTTGAACTGCGCGTCCACCACCCACTTGACGGAGGCCGCGTGCGACACCACGTCTACCTCTGTGCGGGCTACATTGCTCACTGCTCATACTGACCACTGCGCGGGGTCGTCGGGCACGCGCACGCGGTGCTCGCTCTTGAACTGCGCGTCCACCACCCACTTGACGGAGGCCGCGTGCGACACCACGTCTACCTCTGTGCGGGCTACATTGCTCACTGCTCATACTGACCACTGCGCGGGGTCGTCGGGCACGCGCACGCGGTGCTCGCTCTTGAACTGCGCGTCCACCACCCACTTGACGGAGGCCGCGTGCGACACCACGTCTACCTCTGTGCGGGCTACATTGCTCACTGCTCATACTGACCACTGCGCGGGGTCGTCGGGCACGCGCACGCGGTGCTCGCTCTTGAACTGCGCGTCCACCACCCACTTGACGGAGGCCGCGTGCGACACCACGTCTACCTCTGTGCGGGCTACATTGCTCACTGCTCATACTGACCACTGCGCGGGGTCGTCGGGCACGCGCACGCGGTGCTCGCTCTTGAACTGCGCGTCCACCACCCACTTGACGGAGGCCGCGTGCGACACCACGTCTACCTCTGTGCGGGCTACATTGCTCACTGCTCATACTGACCACTGCGCGGGGTCGTCGGGCACGCGCACGCGGTGCTCGCTCTTGAACTGCGCGTCCACCACCCACTTGACGGAGGCCGCGTGCGACACCACGTCTACCTCTGTGCGGGCTACATTGCTCACTGCTCATACTGACCACTGCGCGGGGTCGTCGGGCACGCGCACGCGGTGCTCGCTCTTGAACTGCGCGTCCACCACCCACTTGACGGAGGCCGCGTGCGACACCACGTCTACCTCTGTGCGGGCTACATTGCTCACTGCTCATACTGACCACTGCGCGGGGTCGTCGGGCACGCGCACGCGGTGCTCGCTCTTGAACTGCGCGTCCACCACCCACTTGACGGAGGCCGCGTGCGACACCACGTCTACCTCTGTGCGGGCTACATTGCTCACTGCTCATACTGACCACTGCGCGGGGTCGTCGGGCACGCGCACGCGGTGCTCGCTCTTGAACTGCGCGTCCACCACCCACTTGACGGAGGCCGCGTGCGACACCACGTCTACCTCTGTGCGGGCTACATTGCTCACTGCTCATACTGACCACTGCGCGGGGTCGTCGGGCACGCGCACGCGGTGCTCGCTCTTGAACTGCGCGTCCACCACCCACTTGACGGAGGCCGCGTGCGACACCACGTCTACCTCTGTGCGGGCTACATTGCTCACTGCTCATACTGACCACTGCGCGGGGTCGTCGGGCACGCGCACGCGGTGCTCGCTCTTGAACTGCGCGTCCACCACCCACTTGACGGAGGCCGCGTGCGACACCACGTCTACCTCTGTGCGGGCTACATTGCTCACTGCTCATACTGACCACTGCGCGGGGTCGTCGGGCACGCGCACGCGGTGCTCGCTCTTGAACTGCGCGTCCACCACCCACTTGACGGAGGCCGCGTGCGACACCACGTCTACCTCTGTGCGGGCTACATTGCTCACTGCTCATACTGACCACTGCGCGGGGTCGTCGGGCACGCGCACGCGGTGCTCGCTCTTGAACTGCGCGTCCACCACCCACTTGACGGAGGCCGCGTGCGACACCACGTCTACCTCTGTGCGGGCTACATTGCTCACTGCTCATACTGACCACTGCGCGGGGTCGTCGGGCACGCGCACGCGGTGCTCGCTCTTGAACTGCGCGTCCACCACCCACTTGACGGAGGCCGCGTGCGACACCACGTCTACCTCTGTGCGGGCTACATTGCTCACTGCTCATACTGACCACTGCGCGGGGTCGTCGGGCACGCGCACGCGGTGCTCGCTCTTGAACTGCGCGTCCACCACCCACTTGACGGAGGCCGCGTGCGACACCACGTCTACCTCTGTGCGGGCTACATTGCTCACTGCTCATACTGACCACTGCGCGGGGTCGTCGGGCACGCGCACGCGGTGCTCGCTCTTGAACTGCGCGTCCACCACCCACTTGACGGAGGCCGCGTGCGACACCACGTCTACCTCTGTGCGGGCTACATTGCTCACTGCTCATACTGACCACTGCGCGGGGTCGTCGGGCACGCGCACGCGGTGCTCGCTCTTGAACTGCGCGTCCACCACCCACTTGACGGAGGCCGCGTGCGACACCACGTCTACCTCTGTGCGGGCTACATTGCTCACTGCTCATACTGACCACTGCGCGGGGTCGTCGGGCACGCGCACGCGGTGCTCGCTCTTGAACTGCGCGTCCACCACCCACTTGACGGAGGCCGCGTGCGACACCACGTCTACCTCTGTGCGGGCTACATTGCTCACTGCTCATACTGACCACTGCGCGGGGTCGTCGGGCACGCGCACGCGGTGCTCGCTCTTGAACTGCGCGTCCACCACCCACTTGACGGAGGCCGCGTGCGACACCACGTCTACCTCTGTGCGGGCTACATTGCTCACTGCTCATACTGACCACTGCGCGGGGTCGTCGGGCACGCGCACGCGGTGCTCGCTCTTGAACTGCGCGTCCACCACCCACTTGACGGAGGCCGCGTGCGACACCACGTCTACCTCTGTGCGGGCTACATTGCTCACTGCTCATACTGACCACTGCGCGGGGTCGTCGGGCACGCGCACGCGGTGCTCGCTCTTGAACTGCGCGTCCACCACCCACTTGACGGAGGCCGCGTGCGACACCACGTTTACGTCAGCGCGCGGCGCGGGCGCGCCCAGCGGCTCCGACAGCTCCAGCACTGCGGGCAGAACGAACCATGTATAGCGCCGAGGTCACCCGACAATTGCTAATTGTCTTATGTTATTTGCACATAGGGTCAGCTCACACCGAGACGCGACGAGGTGGCCACTTTTTAACCGATTTCATAAAGTGATGCAATATGGAAGTTCCATATTACATCACTTTATGAAGTCGGTTTATTGCTGAAATATTGCAAAATATGTAAGAAGATTTGACTCTCGCGGTACTAGCCTGCAAATTAAGCTTGAAGCAGTTTATTATTGGCTCGCCATCTTTGGGAGTCCACCATATTGGATTCAGAATGACGTCACTTAGCTAACCGTGCATTGTCATTCGAACCAAACGTCTATGCTAAATGTCAGTTCAATCGGTTGGAGATAAGTGTTTTAAAACTCAGTTGCAAGATTTGACCCATACATAGGTACTAACTAATAACTGNGAGATAAGTGTTTTAAAACTCAGTTGCAAGATTTGACCCATACATAGGTACTAAATAATAACTATTACAAGCAGTTAAATATAATCATGCATGTATATGGAAGTCTATAAAGAGTTTTATGATGTACTCACAGTCATCATCCATCTGATTGGGCAGCTGCACCAGCTCCTCGTCAGGTTTCAACACGTCCAGGATGTTGATCTTCCTCTCTGATGCCCGGATCTGAATGTTGACCTGGACCACCCCTTCTCCCCTTATGCACTGTTCTACTAAGGTCTTGTGGTTCTCTAGCTGTAAAGACGATGCGAAACTCAAAGCAATTTAATTTATGAAAAAATTACAATACGCANACTAAGGTCTTGTGGTTCTCTAGCTGTAAAGACGATGCGAAACTCAAAGCAATTTAATTTATGAAAAAATTACACAAAATTACGCACACAAATGTACAGAAGCGGACTTAATGTCATTGGCATTCTCTACCAGTCAACCTTTGGGTGATGCAGAGACATTTATAGTGGTTTATTAACCACATTTTAGTCTAAAATACTAATGAAGATTATTGATTTTTTTCTTGGGAGAATTTGAATTTAGAATCTGCTAATCATTTGGTTAGATTTCACACAAACAAATGGCAGGAAATGTTCTTAGCGCATCAAAAAAATCGGCTGCATCACTGTCAATCGGAAAAGTGCCTATAACTGGCTGGCAGCATTGCCACGTAGAATGGCAATGCTCATTTTATGGTTGTAAAACCTGCCAAGTGCGTGTCGGGCCACGCGCAGTGTAGGGTTCGTCGACTATTACTCGTTAACTTGTAAAGCCTACTTAGCTGTGATAGTTTTAATTTTAAATTCGTTATATATGGTACAACCTTGTTTTTTTTCACGTCTCCGAAAATCACCGTTTAGATGGAAGAGGGGGGGGACACTTGATCCTAACAAAAATGATCACTAAAGCTTAATATTTCGCAAACGGATCCTTGAATGGAAAATGGTTTTAAGCACTCTCTCAATTTTTTTAAAATGACCTATCCAACGACTGCCCACACTAAGACTATAAAAACACAACACACTTTCTAGTACTAAGCGTCTCTGAGCTGAACCGCAGACAGACAGACTAAAAGGGTCCTAAACTATAAGGGTTCCTTGTTGACTACGGAACCCTAAAAATGCCAGCCAGCCCCAAAGGTCGTCTTAAAAAGGTCTTGGGTTATTGGTTCGGTGACTGCCAGGACGAAAGCAGATGGCCTCTATCTTTATGGTCAAGGCAGAAGATTATTATTCTTGCCTTGCCGCTTTCGCCAAGTGGTTGATCGACTTCTTACGTTAATAGTGATACGAGCTTGGGGTACAATAAAGCAGCTGATTAAATAACCAAAATTACACTTTAATTTAAAAACACAAATTACAACTTTAAACTCACTAATTATAAAACACAACTTCACTACTGATCACTTTAATCGCACTTGAAGATCGCTTTCGAAGTATTCGCTTGTATCGCAAATCCTGACTCGGTTGCGGGCTATGCGGTCCTTATATAGGTCAGTTAATTCCAGAACCTTCTAGTGTTGAGACATCTGGAAAGTTCGCCTAAATACCGGTCCCGACTGAACAGATGTCGAGAACCCTAGAATGATCTAGCATAGGAAAGACTAGAAGATACTTGACTCTTTTAGTTCTGCTACTCGATACCAGATGGCGCTAGTAGTAACTAATGTCGTTATGTACCCGGCATTTTTTTTTGATGCCCTAAGAACATTTCCTGGCGTTTGTTTGTGTGCTCAGGCTTATTAATAATAGAAATCTGCAAATTAGTATTTTCGGACAGACTTAGAAGAATATTTAACACTAAAGGAGCATTTAGATGGGATACCCAGTTTTTATTCCTCACCATTTTAGCATTTTGTAGCCAGAATGTGTAATCTGAGAGATCGAAACCCAGCCTTCTCTCCAGCATCGCTCGGAGTCGAGACAAATTAGTCCTTATGTCCATGAGCTGAACGATCACCTCGTCTGTAACATAATTGAGCATAAAATATCAAGACATACTCTTTAATAAGGACATATTAGTGTGGAGAAGCTCATCAGGGGAAGTACTACCACTATACATATTTCAGCCGCCAAGAAATATTCTTATGTTGCTTTGATGAGTAAAGGTGACAGTATTCTTACAGGCACCTGGACTTCACCAATTTACATTTGTAAGAAAGCATCAGAAGTTTATTTAAAGGCAGATGACAACTAATGAGACCCCAACAGGCTNGCTAAGCGTCTCTGAGCTGAACCGCAGACAGACAGACTAAAAGGGTCCTAAACTATAAGGGTTCCTTGTTGACTACGGAACCCTAAAAATGCCAGCCAGCCCCAAAGGTCGTCTTAAAAAGGTCTTGGGTTATTGGTTCGGTGACTGCCAGAACGAAAGCAGATGGCCTCTATCTTTATGGTCAAGGCAGAAGATTATTATTCTTGCCTTGCCGCTTTCGCCAAGTGGTTGATCGACTTCTTACGTTAATAGTGATACGAGCTTGGGGTACAATAAAGCAGCTGATTAAATAACCAAAATTACACTTTAATTTAAAAACACAAATTACAACTTTAAACTCACTAATTATAAAACACAACTTCACTACTGATCACTTTAATCGCACTTGAAGATCGCTTTCGAAGTATTCGCTTGTATCGCAAATCCTGACTCGGTTGCGGGCTATGCGGTCCTTATATAGGTCAGTTAATTCCAGAACCTTCTAGTGTTGAGACATCTGGAAAGTTCGCCTAAATACCGGTCCCGACTGAACAGATGTCGAGAACCCTAGAATGATCTAGCATAGGAAAGACTAGAAGATACTTGACTCTTTTAGTTCTGCTACTCGATACCAGATGGCGCTAGTAGTAACTAATGTCGTTATGTACCCGGCATTTTTTTTTGATGCCCTAAGAACATTTCCTGGCGTTTGTTTGTGTGCTCAGGCTTATTAATAATAGAAATCTGCAAATTAGTATTTTCGGACAGACTTAGAAGAATATTTAACACTAAAGGAGCATTTAGATGGGATACCCAGTTTTTATTCCTCACCATTTTAGCATTTTGTAGCCAGAATGTGTAATCTGAGAGATCGAAACCCAGCCTTCTCTCCAGCATCGCTCGGAGTCGAGACAAATTAGTCCTTATGTCCATGAGCTGAACGATCACCTCGTCTGTAACATAATTGAGCATAAAATATCAAGACATACTCTTTAATAAGGACATATTAGTGTGGAGAAGCTCATCAGGGGAAGTACTACCACTATACATATTTCAGCCGCCAAGAAATATTCTTATGTTGCTTTGATGAGTAAAGGTGACAGTATTCTTACAGGCACCTGGACTTCACCAATTTACATTTGTAAGAAAGCATCAGAAGTTTATTTAAAGGCAGATGACAACTAATGAGACCCCAACAGGCNCACCAATTTACATTTGTAAGAAAGCATCAGAAGTTTATTTAAAGGCAGATGACAACTAATGAGACTATCTATCATACTAAGCAAATATCCCAAGACTTAGTCGTAATAAAACTACATAAAATTTGCGTATATTTTAAGTCTTAGCATTACATTTTCTGAAATAAGTTTACATGGACGGTGATCTATATTTTATGTACCAAAATTATGCATGCTTGTACTGAGCATAGCAGGTTTGTCGCAAATTGTATCTTTTTACCACTTTGTACATCAATTTTTTTTTATATTATTACTAGCTGACCCACGCAACTTCGTCTGAGTTACATTTTTAATGAATGCTCGGCTCTTTTAAATTGTATATTTCTTATAAATAGTCAAGAATAACTGATCGAGAGGTAAATGATCTATTATTATCGACCGCCGAGAGTAGAAAATAATTAAAGTACCAATATCGCTATTAAAAAGGGGTTGGTGATAGAAGGGTTAAAATTTAAAATGTATTTTTAATGCCACATTATAAAAAAATAAAAATGATGTCCATAAAATAAATGTTAGGGGTGGACAACCCTTATCACTTAGGGGTATGACAAATAGGTAAAGTCAAAAGTCAAAACGTTTATTTCAATTAGGTAGTAGCCGATTCTCAGACCTATACTGAATATGCATATAATATTTCATAAAAATCGGTCAAGCCGTTTCGGACGAGTATGGTAACTAACATTGTGACACGAGAATTTTATATATAAGATTGAATGGCAACACGTCAACAATGTCTCTGGAATTGAAAACAACCACAGGCATTGCCGAAATATCCAAAGGTACATGCCCTATAACTCACCACTGCTTTCGGTGCTCTGCATCGTGTCATCCTCATCTGGAGTATCGGAGAACACGGCCAGAGGCGTTTGTAATATTTCACCACCAGCCTGCATGAGCCCTAAAACATTAAGTATCAAGATTAAGCTTTAAGTCTGCATGATTACAATGTTTTTGTTGCATCCAAACGTCCATTAGATAACAAACACTTATAGAATCTCTTGTGTATCAAAATTGCTCCCCACACCTACTGGATTGATTTAGTTAAAATTTTGTGCACATGAACATCTGTGCCCAAAGAGAAATGCACAAAATGTATTTATTTCTAAACATTTTGTGTATGGAGCCAAAAACTCAAAATTTAAAACATTTATTTAATTTACAGGCACTTGAATTTTAAAGGTCGGCCAGTCAAACATGAAGCTATTTGCTCGTTCCAAAGCACAGATCTCTGGAGAAGAATGTGCAAAAAACTTTTAAATCTAATGTTTTAGTTACATAATTTTTGTAGAAATTATACATACGATGTAAAAAGAAATGCACGATAAAACCGTCCAGAGTAAAAAATAACAATTTAACTAACAAATCATTAAAATAAACCATGGCAACTGACGGCGTCCGTTCACGAACATGACGCACGCGCTAGCACCATTCGGCTCAACTATATTGAAGGGAGCAAAATGATCCAACACATGCGCCACCATAGGCTAGACTTTTGAGTGACCATGACACTTCCAACCGCAAGGGCACATTCAAGTCGAATAAAAGTAGTTTTAGGTACACAGTACTCACACATGTGCCGTTAATGCGTGGAATTATACAATGCTAAATAAATTGTGTATACAATGAAAATATAATGTTCTGACAATCTTCAGCAGGTCCAACAATGTTTGT
>NDFZ01000730.1:0-11687 GCA_002192655.3 Mamestra configurata | reverse complement strand
GGTCACGGACCCGGGGGAATCCGATCCGTTCCCCGGAAATGTGAACGATACCTTATATGTATGTATGATACTTATCCTGGGGGATAAACTCTTTTTTTATTAATATTACTGGGTTCCAAGTTTTTAAGGTGATTCGGGCAAGGGATGTGTCAGGAGGTTGATGTTTTTGGATAAGTATCAAATTATGAGTTTTGTGACAGTTGTATACTTTTGGGGAATATAGGCAGAGATAAAGTTCTCGAGCTCGTTCCCGTGGCTAAAAAATAACAGCCGTACAGGTTGATCTTCAAGGTTAAGCAACGCTTGCCGAGGTTGGTCAGTGGATGGGTGACCATCTTAACATACCGAGACTCCTCCGTGCCTCGGAAAGCACTTTAAGCCGTTTGTCCCGGCTGTCATTTGTAGATCTTTAGCAGTCGTTACGGATAGTCAGAAGCCAGATAATCTGACACCAGTCTTGCCAAGGAGTACCGTGTTACCCAGTTAATGGGTTGTGGAGGTCTGGTAGGCAGCTGCTCCACGTAAAATACCTGGTAAGACATTTGAAGAAACTGGTTGTCTTTGGGTGCCCGTCTTAACATACCAAGATTCCTCCGTGCCCCGGAAAGCACGTTTCGCTCTTGGTCCAGGCGGTCATTTGTAGACCTTTGATAGTCGTTAAGCCAAAAATCTGACACCGGGTCTTGTCGAGGGGTACCGTGTTACCCAGTGGTAACTCGAGTAACCACTCGGTTACCGGAGTAACCGAGTTGTAACTGGGTAACACGATACTCCGGCAGTTACTGGGTTGTGGAGCTCAGATGGCCAGTCGCTCCATGTAAAGTACTGGTACTCAGTCGCATCCAGTTAGACTGGAAGCCGACCCCAAAATAGTTTGGAAAAGGCAGATTAATTCGCGATTTTCTAAATAAAACAAAACTACGATGAACATTCCAAAAAAGATAACAAAGACAAAATTTAAAAAAGCCTCCACAAAAGCACAGAAAATGTTATCAATTACAAACCGAACTGTCAAAATGACATTAGCTTGACATTTCTTTCGACATGTTTTTTTTTTAAATTTTATTCATGACCATGTATACTGAGTCCTTCAGTCGCAGTCTTGATTTTTTTTGACACACACGTTTTGCATTAGAATGTGGATGTAACACATTCTAATGGTTTTTGGGGTATCTTGTATTTGGCCTTCTTGGCAAGATTCGTCTGAGGTGGTCAATACAATAAAATTCTCAGCTCCACTTAACCGACATTACGCCTATTTCAATTATTCCACATATTTTTCAGGTGCGTGGACACTTGAGATACAAAACTACACCAATTTACATCACAATATCCACTAGGAATCAATTTACGAATAATTAAAACAGCCGCTAAACTTCACTCGAAAAAATCCCGCCAAAAACTCTATTCTTTTTACATGACTTTTCTTAATGTTGCCAACATAAACTTATAGCTAATCTGTCACTACCGACTATATTCCACGCTAAACCCAAGGATTAATAATTACGACAATAATTTAACCGGGATATCGTTACAAAACTTTCAACTGTGGCCGGATTAGGTAGAATAACTTCACTACTAAGTGTTGCCAGTTACAATTGTACTAAGTGTTACCATTATCTTAGGCAACACTTGGCATGAAGTGTAGATTATAATGTAAGTGTCAATTTAGGGAATTTTGTTGTTAAATTTTGTTTGTTTTCAAGGTGGCGAAATTAAGGCTTTTGAGGGGTGGAAGTGGTTGTAATTGGCCCCGTTACATAATAAGATTGGATGTACTTTTTAACAACAAGTCTTTTTTCATAGAAAAGAATTTTCAAGTAACGAGTATTGAATTATAGGCAGTTGAATCTTAACTTCAAAAATATAAACAGGTGAAATTGGGTGTTTGTGTTTTTGTTTGTAATAGATCAAGTTTGTGTGTATGGTGTCGGACATAAAAAAATCGCACCATACCATCACTTCCCGTGGGTGTCTTAAGAGGCGACTAAGGGACTCACCAGACAATGGCAGCAGCATTCTCTGTGCATTGCAACAATTACTACACTGCGATCGCCAACACGCCTGCCAAGCATGGCGATTATGGCCCCCCCTCCCCCTTGGGGACAGCCAAAGTCCAGCATTCGATGTGTTATAACTGATATGATAATGAGATCAAGCTCTGAAAATACCAAAATGTCAATATAAAATATCAGCCAAGTTCGAGTCGGAGTCGAGCGCAAAGGGTTCGAACGAATCATGTTTTTAACATGGTACGCCGCTACATATCCTTCCGTGGAATAAAGGCATGATATTNCAAGTCACGAGTATTGAATTATAGGCAGTTGAATCTTAACTTCAAAAATATAAACAGGTGAAATTGGGTGTTTGTGTTTTTGTTTGTAATAGATCAAGTTTGTTCTGTATGGTATCGGACATAAAAAAATAGCACCATACCATCACTTCCCGTGGGTGTCTTAAGAGGCGACTAAGGGACTCACCAGACAATGGCAGCAGCATTCTCTGTGCATTGCAACAATTACTACACTGCGATCGCCAACACGCCTGCCAAGCATGGCGATTATGGCCCCCCTTCCCCCTTGGGGACAGCCAAATCCAGCATTCGATGTGTTATAACTGATATGATAATGAGATCAAGCTCTGAAAATACCAAAATGTCAATATAAAATATCAGCCAAGTTCGAGTCGGAGTCGAGCGCAAAGGGTTCGAACGAATCATGTTTTTAACATGGTACGCCGCTACATATCCTTCCGTGGAATAAAGGCACGATATTAAAAAAAAAAGTTCATGTAGGTACGTGTCAATCAATTAGTGATTACGAGGCAAGCCTTGACAGGTCTGCGTAGTCAAAAGCAAAGCCATCAAATACTACAGAAAACATTGAACTTATGAATTCAAACAAACCGTTAAAAGTAACACCCCAATGTCCATTCGTCATTCTAAATCTTGTTTATGTTGTATACCTACAAACGGGCGGACAGTCTGCTTCATGGAGAGCAGAAGTAACAGGTGTCAAAAGACTCTGTAACAGGTCTACTACTTTTAACACTAGGACAAAAAATTTTTTTTAGGCTCGAGTTTGACCTAGTATCTCGTCTGAAGGAAAGGGATGATGTGATCCTTGATGGAGCAACCCAGAAGTAACCTATTCACTTTTGACTTTAAAGCACAAAGGTTGCCAAATATCATGACTCTAGGTCAACGGGAAGTACCCTTTAGGTTTTGATTCCCTTTCGAGCGTCAAAACATGGGTCAAAAACGAAGCTTAAACGCTTTATCTATATATTGCGTTAACCTAGAAGTTTGGTTTTTCGCTGCCCCATGGGTTAGCAGACCTGAGAGTATTGGATATTACTTCCAGCGTGATTCCTCCGGTTCTTGAGAAAAAAAGGATCTTGACAAACGGACAGACAGACAGACGTACAGACCGATGGACAAATTGATCCAATAAGGGTTTCATTTTTGTCGACTAAGGTACGGAACCCTAAAAATAACCCAATAACACTGAATAAAACCAAGACGAATTAACATACTATAACATACCTATATCAGTTTTACAGGTTTTCAAGTGTCTTTATGCAGCGTTCACAGGTGCTGCTGAAGTTGCAGACGAAGTTTTAAAAGCCTCATTTGCGTTTACTTACATCGTCTGAACTGAACTGGAACATAGGAATGCTGAGAGGAACATATGGTAATAGTAGGTACTTGCAGACTAAGTTTTACTTACTCTTGAAGTCTTTAGTCTTATTTATTTGTACTTTAAATGTCTGAAGTTGTATAGTTGCAATTGTCACCACTATTTAACAATTTTTTTTGTCTTCTTTCTGTTTTTCTTATTCTATTGTTTTGAGGAATTTCTTAATTAAAACCCATATTTAAGTTTGTCTGCCTGTTTGTTACGTTTGCACGCCCAAACCGCGGAACCATTTTTTTGTATGGAGGTAAAATTAGGCCTTAGGTAATATGCAATGATCGGATAATCGGGCGCTTATATACCTGAACTTCTTCCCGTGAAAGAATAATATGGACATTCCTTTCTGAATAAATAAGTAATCCCGGGTTCCCGGGATTGAAAAATTTTGTAAAAACAACTATAACAAACTAAATGAAATTATAGCAGTGGTTATTTTAATTAAGTATCTTTATTTTATTCAAAACAAATAGAATACCTTTAAAAAATTATAATGTGCACAATGTGGTCAATGTGTTGTATTTATTACACGACTGCCCAAAAAAAGGAGTGTAATATTTTTTACGTTTGTATATATTTCTAAAAGCCTGAACCGACTTAAAAGCATGTCCGTATTATACTTTCGTGGGAATAAAAGTGAAGTTTAGGTGTATTAGCGCCCGATTATCCGATCACCGATAATATGACATAGGTATACAACGTTTTAATGGGATAATTTCCGACTATACTTCTACCTACAACTATTTTCGAATAAAATTATAATCACTAACACATCACACTTAGTGCCCGCACACACGACACGCACGGCTCAACGAAAATCTCGGCAGCAACATAAATTAAGCCATTGATACACGATGCCCATTGATCTCAGTGATTCCCTAAGCCTGGAGCCGACCCACGATTTGTTATTGGATAGGGTCGCATCCCTTTAACTAGGTCAACTGTGTTAATTGTACTTTAGGGACGGGATAACCAAGATTTTAAAACTTGTCATGGATAATGTAATAGGAATTTGTTCTTAGGATTCCGTACCCAAAGGGCTAAAACGGGACCCTATTACTAAGACTCCACTATCCGTCTGTCTGTCACCAGGCTGTATCTCATGAACCGTGATATTTAGACAGTTGAAATTTGAGATGATGTTTTTCTGTTGCCGCTATAACAAAAAATAATAAAAATTGAAATAACTTAAAAATTAAAGGGGGCCCTCACAGAAGTAACGTGTTTTTTTTTGGTTACGGATCCCTTCGTGTGATTGTCCAACTCACACTTGGCCGATTTTATTTAAGTAAAAACTTCCTTAGGCGCGTTGAGCACTTTTTGCGTGAACAAAATCAAGGAACTCGCGTCATTGTCACCGAAGGCTTTCCATGAGCTATATGTGTACTTTTTGGGTGAACAAAAATCTTTATGATTTTTGTTCACCCATTAAGTGCTCAACGCGCCTAAAGAAGTTTTCACTTCAAATACTGCATCCCTACTCGGAGAGGTCAGATTTCTTTCGACCTGCCAGCGGCTTCGCTCGCGTGATAATAGAAAATTATCCTAAAGGATACACTAACCGGGGACAAGTCTAGATTCCATATTGCTACTGAAAATGTCCAATAGAAAAACTAGCATAAGGCAATCCTTCCTTTTAAAAAACAGGTGTAGTGCTTAATTCTAAACAGGAATAGATTATACAAAAAAACAGTTGGAATTATCCAATCTTACTGTAGACAAGACCAGTAATTTGTTGTTTTGCCATAAAACCGGCAATAAATGCCAAGTTCAACTGATTTCAAGATGCTCATTTCAAAGTCCTATTTTTATGAGATCGGATTGAATAACAAACACATTTCAGTGACTGAATGAACTAATGTTTTGGCCCTTCCAGGGCCGGATTAGTCAACGGCTGTAAGAAATGGTTAGGGCCCCGCGCTTTTAGAGCCCTGCGCTTGTCTGTGTAGAAAAGTAGGCATACCATCAGTAGATCCGAAGTAATATTACTTACAAATTGCAACAAAATCTGTCCTATCAGATGCAAACATAAAAATAATAATGTCTTGGGACAACTCACACACGGTCATCCGATTCCAAACTAGGCAGAGCCTGTGCTATGGCAACCACACAACTGATAAACATACTTATATATTTCTAAATACATACATACATATTATAGACAAATTACACCCAGACACAGAACAAATAATCATGCTCATCACACAAAGATTTGTCCTGGGTGGGAATCGAATCCACGACCTCCAGTTTAGCAGTCAGGGTCACTAACCACTCGACCAACAGGCCAGTCCCACATGTTTTCTAGCTTGCTTCGCTCGCTGTTACGTCCTGGTTTCTGTTGATTGCGATCAATAAAGTACACACCTGTTTCCATACGAATGGTCCAAAGAAACAAACCAAGTCCTTCCAAGGGGCCCTCCCTTAGCAGGCCCCGCGCTGTCTTAATCCGGCACTGGGCCGGGTCGTGCAAACATGTGCAGCTTTTACATGTCTTTCCACACTCAGCGTTAATGTCATTGGAAATAGGTCAACATATAACGTCTGGCTAACTACTTTTATATATTGGCTGTGATCATACTGATCAAGTTTCATCAAAATCAAGAAAAAAAATACATGATGACGTATAGAAAACGAGTCATATCGCGAGTTCGATATCTACGCGCTACACTCGTACAAGTGGCTGTTATAGCGGACAAATGGGACCATACTGGGGCATTGGATAAGCCTGCATGTGAGTTTAGTGTAAGTATATAATTGTATTTTGTTCCGATAGTTATAAGTACTAACACTAGTTTCTAAGTTTTTGTATACTAACCAATTAATGGACTCTGTCTGAATTAAACGACTTTTTTTTTAATTTATTACGAGAACTAGCACCCCACCCCGGCTTCGCACGAGTGTCAGAGCATATAAACAAAACCAAACGGCATGATTTTCTAAAACATCTATAAAAATCATCGTCATATTTCAGCCAATTATAACAAAACCTTTTTGTATTAAACACCCAAACCTTCTTCATGAAGCACTTCGACTATTGGTAAAAACCTTCCGAAAATCCGTTCGATAGTTTTGGAGTTTATTGCATTCAGACAGACAGGTAGACGCGGCGCGAGGACTTTGTTTTATAATATAATAGCTTTTGCCCGCGACTCCGTACGCGCATATCCCATTTTTCCCGTTCCCGTAGGCATTGCGGGACAAATTATACACCTAAATCTTCCTCATAAATAACCCCATCCATTGGTGAAAACCGCATAAAAATCGGTGCAGTAGTTTTTGAGTCAGACACGAACAGACAGACAGACGCGGCGGGGGGGGACTTTGTTTTATAATATGTAGTGATAGTGATGCCTAGTGATAGGCCTCCGATCCTGCCCTCTGTGCCCCAAAACATGCAGCCAGAGTGACCTATAACCACCAACGATGCCGAGGAAGAAGCATGTTTTGGACCACTCAAATCTAAATAACTATCGTGCGGAAGACACGGAGAAGAAGGAGAGTGATAGTGATACTGTGCCTACCTAGTAGGTTCATATACAACGTGTAACAAAATAAACGCAATAACTCTTAAGGGATCATTGTACTCATTATTATGAACAATTTTACTACGAGACCAATCCCGAAATCGCGAAAAAGAAACTGCTGTTCAGTACAATTTTGATATGGCCTGTTGGTCGAATGGTTAGTGACCCTGACTGCTAAACCAGAGGTCGTGGGTTCGATTCCCACCCAGGACAAATCTTTGTGTGATGAGCATGATAATTTGTTCTGTGTCTGGGTGTAATTTGTCTATATGTATGTATTTAGAAATATATAAGTATGTTTATCAGTTGTCTGGTTGCCATAGCACAGGCTCTGCCTAGTTTGGGATCGGATGACCGCGTGTGAGTTGTCCCAAGATATTATTATTAATTATTATTATTTTGTCGAGTTATGCGCACAGAAATGTATAGGGGAGTCGATTTTTTTTCGCGATTTTAGTGTTTGTCTTATACTAAAAGTTGTTAATAATGATGAGTATAATGACCCCTTAAAGTTCAGTGTGTCTAAAATTAATTTATGACAAATACTGACAACTGTGTCTTGTCATGAAACTGTCATAATCAAAATATTGTGTTTGCTCCTCACCGTGAAAGCATTTTAATCGTGTCTATTTAAATCTCTCTCAAAGAAAACATCTGTATAATTAAGAAGTAAAACATTCCGTGTGTTTTTTTTTCTCAATGTAAAGCGACACCTCGAATTTATTTGTGTTTAAAAATAGAAATACTTTTAGGCTGAACACAGACAAACGATTTTTTTTTTAATAAATCGGGCATTGGATTGTGTCGCCTAATTATTTCTGCGTTCAAAAACAAAGCCGATTGGAACTTTGTTAAATATTGGAGATTATAAAATGTAGGTACCTAGTACTCTCCTGGCAATAAAACACAGGTACAGTTACAAGTAACATCTTTGAATTTTTCAATGTTTATAGTGCTTAGTTTATGTAATAATAAATTAGACATACTATGAGAGTGGATATAAGTGCCATGATACCGGTTCTTGTAAATTTTGTTTCAAAATATTGATTTGTAAATAAGTCGCTGGTGTGCCCATGTTATTGGTAGAATGGTCGACACTGGCAGAATAGTCGACACTGGCAGAATAGTCGACACTGGCTCAATGAATGCCATAAAACAATAAACATTTTCATCAACATCATTATCATCATATCAGCCGAAAGACGTCCACTGCTGGACATAGGCTTCCCCCAAACGGGGCGGGGATTTGCCATAATCGCCACGCTTGGCAGGCGGGTTGGCGATCTCAGTGTAGTTGTCGCAATGCACAGAGAATGCGTCTTACGAAACCCACTGGAGGTGATGGGATGGTGCTATTGTTTTACTTACAACACACCATACAGAACATTTTACAAGGTTTAAACTATTACCACGTGTTACCTAGGCAAGTAAGTCTACGCTTATATTTTCATCGAAAAAATGTCGAGCACAAACTACTTTAGAAGTCAGTAACCCGAGCTTTTTCCTTTTACAGTTCCAAGAAAATGTTGTATACGTACCTGACGCGTACCCAGCCGTTTGTAATGATATGTAGATAATGATATATAATTCTATGTATAAGCCTTCAACCCTTTTGGAAAATGAGCTTTGCGAAAATGATAATGTGTCTTTCTAAGAAGTGTTCAATGAATAAGTTTAAAATTTAATCCTATTTATTATAATTGCCGGTAATGAGTTAATACATCGCATGTATTTTTTTTTTATTTTACTTTATTGGGACATAAGACATACACACACACAACTAGGTGAACGTTGTAACCCACAAAAATGTCCGCGAAATAATGATAACGAACTACTTAAATAATTAAAAGCGTGCGTTAATTTTACAGAAATGTAGGTATTCGTTGGTATTTTAGGGATAATAATATTAGGTGTCAGTAAAGTAATGGTAATGTAGTGAAGAAATTGTATTAAATGGTTCTGTATGGTGTCGGACGTAAAAGACTAGCACCATTCCATCACTTCCCGTGGGTGTCGTAAGAGCCGACTAAGGGACTCACTAGAGAATGGGCAGCAGCATTCTCTGTACATTGCAACAGCTACACTGCGATCACCAACCCGCCTGCCAAGCGTGGTGATTACGGCAAACCCCTCCTCAAGGCCTATGTCCAGCAGTGGACGTCTTTCGGCTGATATGATGATGATTAAATGAACGTCTTCAAACCATCAATAGTGATGACCGATTGATTTTTTCCGTGCTAGTTTTTGAAATAATAATAATATATAATATATCTTGGGACAACTCACACACGGTCATCCGATCCCAAACTAGGCAGAGCCTGTGCTATGGCAACCAGACAACTGATAAACATACTTATATATTTCTAAATACATACATATTATAGACAAATGACACCCAGACACAGAACAAATGATCATGCTCATCACACAAAGATTTGTCCTGAGTGGGAATCGAACCCACGACCTCCAGTTTAGCAGTCAGGGTCACTAACCACTCGACCAACAGGCCAAATGGCTGAAAGTAATATTAAATTTTATGATAATTAAAGTCGGGAAGATAGATATGTAGTATATGCTTTTTTGTAGATCTAATTGTATTATCAGCCTTCTAATATCCCACTACAAATCAGAGGACATCTTTCTTTACAAATGTAACAAAATTAGTTAAGCCATTATTTTGTAACTATTACCGATTTAAAAGAGTGTCCGTGGATTATCTTGCACGTTCTTATCCATAGTGATAGGAATATGCTTTGGAACGTGCAAATAGCTCCATATTTTTAAATGACTGACCCTGATGATTCAATTATCTGTAAATGGTTTATTTCAAATAAATATTTTCGATTTGATTTGAACGAGCTTGCCTTATGCATGTTTTATATTCATAGGTACAATATTTTTGAACGCCGTTCAGTACAGTTATACTTCAAATAATTAAAACAGGTCAATATGCTTGACTATCGCTCTTAACAATATCTCTGACGAAATAACGGTACCAATATTCTAATGTTTTCATAGCACAGTAGATAGATCGTGAGGCACCCAGTTCTATTCCTAAATCGTATAAAAATAACCTTTAGGTAGGTATGTAATTATTCGATTTTATTCATAGACATGGCATGCGGTAGTCTTGTTCGCGATGTAGGTACTGACTGGCCTTTGAAATAGCTTTCATATTGGTAGTTCAACCATGTTCATTGTGTTGTCAGGAATGACACGATTCATTGCAGACTAGGGTTTTGATGCTAACTAAATCTTTGGTGAGGGACTTCTTTCACATAGAAATGGAATTTAGAACCCGTTAAGTCCGCCTCTGTACATTTGTAAAGTATTAAATAAATAAACACATAGTAGAGTAATTTAAATTTATTATTATTGTTGAGACACTCTGGATGGATAATCCAGAGTGTCTCAACAATAATAATAAATTTATTGAAATAATAAGTTTACAAAAGTGTACATATGGTTCAGTTGTTACTTTTATATAGGTCTGTAATAGTATTATAATAATCAGAATAAAAGCTATGGTATGACAAATATACGATGACAGAATTCTGAAGATAATGTACTGCGTTGCCCGATCTAGGTTTATTTAAACGTGTGTTTCAGGCTACATCTCTGCGACGGAACTTTTCAAATAGGACAGTCAATTAATTAAATTAACATTATATATTTTCAATATCTAAGTAGGGACAATGTTTTGCGACACCGTATTATAAACTAGGCTTATGCGATATATTTATTCCTAAAACTAATATTATAATAAAATTAGGTTACGTAAATATATTTAAAACAGCTACTTTATATCAGCACTGGCTTAATAAGTAACTCTATGACCGGTGAGCGTTGCCAATGATGACATATTATGGAACTGAAACGTGGTCGCTCATAATGGGCCTCATCAGATGGCTTCAAGTCACCCAAAAGGCAATTAAGTGAACCAGGGTTGCTGACATAGAATAGAATAGAATAGATTATCATTTATTTGCCAAAAACATGGTATAAAGATGGTAGTGTTAATAGTGTGAACAAACATGTTTTGCTTAATAGATATAAGCGTGCAAATTTTACATGCATTACGAAACAATAATTCATCATGCGATTTTATGTTCCAGGAGCTCCTTAACACTGTAAAAACTATTAGCAGATAGCCATTTGTATAATTTAATTTTGAACAATCTTGTATTTAATGTTTTTAATTCATTCGGTATTTTATTTTATACCTGGACACACATAAACATGCAGCTTTTATTATATTTCGCAAGCCTTGGGAGGACATCTAACACGAGCCTGTAGGGGTCGCGCCTGCTGCGACAATTTACATCGCTTGCTTTCGCAAACAATTCCCTATGCCTCCACATAAATACACAAATTTCAAAAATATAAAGAGCAGCGGTAACAAATCAAATTTCTTAAACACCGGCCTACAAGATTCGTCGGGTTTAAGGCCACCTAATGCTCTAATGCATCT
>NDFZ01000729.1:0-11687 GCA_002192655.3 Mamestra configurata | reverse complement strand
ATAATTTCAAAAGGTATTATTTTCATTTGTTATAATCATCTATTTTTATAACAGCTTAGTATAACGTAATAAAGTAACTTACTGCTCCGATGATATCGTGGTCGCAAGCGTGACTGCCGAACTTGGAGATCTGGGTTCGATTCCCAGGGAAAAAAGGGTCATTGGGCTTTTCCAATAAAAACAAAATATTTTTCTAATAAATTGGAATTTCTCAGTACCAGCCCGGACTTTGGAAGTTGGTGGTGTGACACCCCCGTGCCTCGCAAAGCCTCATGTCCGTCCTGCGCCAGATCTCTCTCCGATCGTATTTGGTTGGTATTGAGCCGCTTCAGNAGCCCGGACTTTGGAAGTTGGTGGTGTGACACCCCCGTGCCTCGCAAAGCCTCATGTCCGTCCTGCGCCAGATCTCTCTCCGATCGTATTTGGTTGGTATTGAGCCGCTTCAGTGATGTACCTACATGGCCTTATGTTACGTTTATCCATTATACTTTTCTCATCTTTAGACATTGTCATTTTAATATTCTCCTGTTTGTATGCAGTTGACTTGAATGATTACTTTGTTAAGTATTCTATTTATATTTTTTTGACATAATTATTTAGTGTGTAAAGTAATGTTATATATAATACTTTGGTATTGTTCGTTAAATCGTTGAGCACCTTAAAGTTCTAAGTTTGAGGTACACGATAACTGACAAAAGTCCACTCAAATCTGTGTGGCACTTTCCTCAAAAGGCCACCTCAGACATTAACCTACATGGTTCTCATATGATTTGACCAGTACAGATTGTAAGGACTTTACAAGAGACTTTGACCTCTGAGTTTGTTTTGGTGTTTATTCTCAGGGTAGTCAGCTAGGAAACACCAGCCTCATCTAGCTTAAAATGACCAAAATAGATTGACGTGTAAAAGTTTTATGTTTAACCTACTTGCAAAATAAATATAATTTATCGGAATATAATATAATATCTTGGGACAACTCACACACGGTCATCCGATCCCAAACTAGGCAGAACCTGTGCTATGGCAACCAGACAACTGATAAACATACTTAAATATTTCTAAATACATACATATTATAGACAAATTACACCCAGACACAGAACATACGATCATGCTCATCACACAAAGATTTGTCCTGGGTGGGAATCGAACCCACGACTTCCGGTTTAGCAGTCAGGGTCACTAACCACTCGACCAACAGGTCATATGAGAGTGAAGGAAGAGGGAGTGCACCTGTGTTGCACTATAATACGTCCCGCGCTGATGGCTTGTCTCGGTTGATATTGGCATGGCCGAAATCGGTCAGGAGGACTATATATATGATATAAATCTCTCCATTCGATATTATTTTATTTCATATAAGCTTCTGTGGAAATAACATACACTGAAACTAATGAATAAAAGTTATAATGTTCATATAACCTTTCATTGATCTAATAATCATAATTCAGTTTAAATCACGGTCTTGACCAAGGTAAGTCGACAAAGCCTCGCTGCTTGGGGCTCCTATTTCTGTCTGCAGGATTTTACATGAATGAGATTACGGGAGCCAAGTTCGCTCGCTCTACTCGCTCAAGCTAGTTCCCGCCACCCCATTCAAACTTAACCTATCCGTTTCGGGGTGCCCTCAGTTTCCGAAGTGGCCCTGCGCGCTCCTTGTTTCGTGGTTAATTCAAATGTTAGTTATACAAAATTTACTTAGATCAAAAGAACATTATAGAGAGTAAAAATATACTAGACAAAAGTTAAAGAAAGTGTTGTTATAACTTATTATTATGTTGTTATATAAACTGAACGTTATATTAAGTGTTAATTATATAACACATTTTTTGTCATTTGAGCGTTATAGCTTTTGAAAATAGAGCAAATAATTAATCTTATACTAAATGAGCGGCATCTTATCTACATATTAGTGTTTCGAATTTTGTGATTCACTATGGAAAACTTTAAATATCGCGTTATTCGTGAATACCACTTCCAGCTCTTCCTCTGTCGTTATATAAAACATGTTGTTTGTTTACATAAGCTACTTCATTTCGGTCGCTGCCCAGATTTAAGTATAATAATGTACCGGACACAAGTGCATGAACCCATCGTTCTGTTTCTACCTGCCAATATTGCAGCTTTCCTATCAAAACATGATTGGTATTCATACAGTCAAAACAACTGAAGACCAAAACAATGACTTATTGACTTCACTTGAAAATATTTTGATTTTTGGTACGAGGGCTTATTAGTTGTTTCCGGTGTATTTGTAAGGTTTAGTTGAAAACCATCACCAAGCAACAACTAGTTGTCTAGTTTTGCAAATCTGGATTGATTGGTCGTAGCCGTGAAGCACACAGTGTTATTGTTTTTTAATATAATATGGTAAAAACTTCAGGGGCTAGGAGGTTAAATAAAGCGCAGGATACTTTCTAATGCTTCGTTATATTTTCCATAATACTCCATTAAAATTATTAACCAAAACATGTTAGGTTTCATGGCGGGAACAATCACGAATGCCACAGATTAAAAATCCCCGCCACATAAAACGAATGCTCATTCACTGTAAGTACACTAAATTCAACTATATTTAAAAATGGAACATCCGAAATAACTACTTAATGCTTGTTCATTTTAAGTAGTTTGATGTTCAGATTTAAAAATAGAATATCAGCAAAATAATAAAAGATAACAGTCGGCCATTCTGCATTCAATNAACATCCGAAATAACTACTTAATGCTTGTTCATTTTAAGTAGTTTGATGTTCAGATTTAAAAATATAATATCAGCAAAATAATAAAAGATAACAGTCGGCCATTCTGCATTCAACGAGTCCTCTCGTGTGTTATTCGTTGTTTGATAGTACCAATCATTCAATCAATCAGAATCCTTTATTTCAAACAGACCTTGATCATTCAAAATGCCAGTAATAGGTTTATTTAACCTCCTAGCTCCTGAAGATTTTAATAGTGGCAAATAAGCATATTTAATTTGTATCTTAATGAACATTAAACTATCAAGTCTTTAACGCCAAGTGAACAATTAACAACACATTTATATAAATAAAGAAAAAATAATCAAATATAATAATGTATATGAACTGAAATCAACCCACTGAATTCAACCCATTTTGTGAATGTAAATAGAAAAATTAAATTCAAAGACATACGAGCTTTATAGCTGGCTCCCTGAATGTCAAGCGGAATTCCCTCATTATCNTTCAATCAATCAGAATCCTTTATTTCAAACAGACCTTGATCATTCAAAATGCCAGTAATAGGTTTTTTTAACCTCCTAGCTCCTGAAGATTTTAATAGTGGCAAATAAGCATATTTAATTTGTATCTTAATGAACATTAAACTATCAAAAATTAAATTCAAAGACATACGAGCTTTATAGCTGGCTCCCTGAATGTCAAGCGGAATTCCCTCACTATTTTTTTTTGGAGGTACGTATGTATTTGTTAAAAATATTAAATATAGTAAGAACACTAATCGAGTATAGGTCAATTTGAGACACGATTTTTGTTTTTTTGTGTTTCAAGTGCTCACAACAGAGGGAGTTGCCAACTGACTCTGTTTTGGTAACTAAGACCTGCGCTATTAACATTACCCCATCAAAATGGTCGGTCAGTGCAGGTTGATCCTGAAAGATACTTAAGAATAACACAAGTACACACTGATTAGCAACAGTGATGTCAGATGGAGTGGCATGTGTCTGACTGTGCTTCCTCTACGCTACCGGGATACGTGCACTTCTCGTCTTCTTCTCCCTCGTTGACTCATGTTGCAGCGATAGTCCCAGTGCCACAACCGGAGATATCATTACTTAGTAACCAAGTCACTGCGCTTGTGGAACTTGGACTTGCGCTGCTAACATTATCCCCATCAATAGTTGATCACTGCCGGCTGATCCTGTTACATATTAGAAAATAATGCGTGAACATATTCGAACTCGTGACAGACAGTAAAACACAAGTGCACAATCAGATATAATCATCATTTGAGATGTAGGATGTCCATTGCTGGACATAACCTTTCCTCGACCTAGCGTCTTGCATCCAGCGGATTCCCGCGGCCTCCATCAGATCATCGGTCCGCCTTCGGTCAATGTTTCAGCGTAGGACACATAACCCCAACCAAACCAAATTCTGTTAGACATTAGACAATAATGCAAGAACATGTTTACCACATGTACAATCAGGTGTAGAAAATTATAAACATGGATTTCGAGCAATTGTTTTAAAGTTTTACCTCGAAATAGCATCTCTGAGAAAAATCTTCAAATCCATCAAACCACAATATGTATCTAACATACACTGTAACATACCAAAATGAACTTGAAAAATTACACAAAGTTCCGTGTCTATGGTACACACAGCATCTAACAGCCCCTAAACCAGACGAGTGTGTCTGGTTGTGCTTCCTCCACGCTACCGGAACATGAGCGCTTCTCGTCATCATCTCCCTCGTTGACTCATGTCGCAGCGTAGGTCCAAGTTTCACAGGCGGAGATATCATTGCTTAGTAACCAAGTCATTCCGCTTGTGGTACTTGGACCTGCGCTGCTAACATTATCTCCATCAATAGTTGATCCTGTTAAGGCTCCTGTCCACGTTGGCCGAGCCCGTTAGCTGAATTCGCTCGACAAACTTTAAGCACGCTGTTCACACGTTGGCGTGTTTCATTATGCATTGCGTTGACCGTGAAGATGGACGTGAAGGCAATCTAAATTGTATGTTCATGTGTTTGTTATAATAAATAATAATGCATGTGAGTAATCAATAAATCTAAAATTTCTCGGCTAGTCCTTCCCTTCCCATGTTCGAAATAAATACTTATTTCAAAGTTTGTAAATCAACTAGGTACTGTCAATGCCGATGCGTTGCTGTAAACTAAACGCTCGGCCAACATGTGATTGCTGTTTGCGGCTTGTGCCAAATTCTCTTTGACTCGTGCACGAAAAACCGGCGCTCGCCGGCGAGCGTTGGTGGCAGTCGGCAAATATACGTAAAAAGGCCCTGTATACGTTGGCCGAGCGCGCTCGGTCGGTCTTCAAGTTGTCACGTGATCATGTAGTGAGCTGCCATTCCACCTTGATTATATGGATTGACAGCTAATCTCTTGATCACTTCACCCAAGCCTTCACTTCGATATGTTTATAGAATCGACCGGCTTTTCGATATTAGAAATAATAAAAGGACATCTCAATAATAAGAGAATATGTTTGTTAAAACATATAAGTACGCGATTTTGCGCATTTATTATAAGGTTGTATCTCAAAATTACATCCCTTGGAAGAATCTTAAAATCCATGCAAGCACAATGTGTATGTAACATATTACACCGTTTCTTACTGTGACTGTCCACCATCTACTCCTATTTAATAATAAAATATTATATTTATTTCTTATCGCTGCGCATGGTGTCAGACCACTTGGAAAATCATAAATGGACAATTTATGATTTTCCAAGTGGTCTGACACCATTTAATTGTAAAGGAATGTTGACAGTGAGAGTCGGACTCGCGTGCCGAAGGGCTCCGAACGAATTTCATTTGTGTAACATGTTATTTCAACGCTATAGACTTCTTATAGCTTTGCCTGAATCTAAAGGTAAAAAACTATTATGTGATTTTTAATTCAAAATTTTAGGCTGAGCAGTTTTGGAGATGAAAAGAGAAGAGGGGGGGAATGGTCATTTTTCGTCTAATTGTATATCTAAAATAACTTGAAAACAAATAATTTTAAAATTATCAGATATGTCCCCGTGGAATAACTCCTAAAGTTGTCATTTCTCTAATTCACGAGCTACACATGAACTCTTATCAGTGCAACAACTCACACACAACCTCACAATATCACAATGCACCACACTCAGACACATAAAAGGGCTGTTTTTCAAATTATCACTTGTCCAACTACTGACCTTCTGATGTAACTTATGATGTAAAAAATTAGCGTGAGAATCCTGGTACCCATACCACAAGTTTAATCTTTCCTTGGGTACCAGAATTCAATGCAAATACTACTGACACGATTGTTACTCTCTAATATAATATATTTGTTCTTGTTGCATAATAGTTGTTCGTAAGTGTTTGACTGAACAACATTTTTGGTCCAATAAATTATTATTATTAAAAAATATAGTCAAAACCCTCACAATAAGCCCTTTCATTTGATATTTCTTACGGTACAGTTTGAAAACCTTTTTTTGTATCTTCAAGGTTGTTTCCCAAAATTGCCCCCATACTCAAAATTTATTTATTTTCGTAATGCGTCCGTGTTTGGGTTACAAAAGTTTTTGTGTTTGAAATTTCAAGAGAATCAGTATAGTAGGTTTTTGAGAAAATTGGCTGTAACAGACAGACAGACAAACGAGTGATCCTATAACGGTTCCGTTACGGATGTTCGGAACCCTTAAAATGTTCTCTAATACGTCAATGTATGTCACGATCAATTCTTCAACCGAAAATATTAGTTATCAATCACAATAATGTTTTTTTTTTAATGGTAATACTACAAAATCCCAATTTTTAGACTCTTTCCTTTACTTGTACTGTTAAAACTATCTTCTTGCCAAATTTCATGACTCTAGGTCACCGGGAAATACCCTATAGGTTTGATTCCTTGAGCATAAACGGCCCTATCGATTGCATTGACTTAAAAGTTTGATTTTTTCACTGCTCCAAGGGGAGCAAACCTGAGTATTCGATATTAATTTCAAAGTCAAAGTAAATTTATTTGTTTCAACTAGACCTAAATGGTCTAGTTGAAACAAAAGCACTTTTGAACGTCAAATTTACAGTTTGAAAATAAAATATTATAGTAACTCTAGTAAAGTTGTCTATTAGCAAAAAGTAGATTCTGATGGAGATGAGCGGACAAGGAACTCAATAGTTACTTTTTTCAAATATGTACAACTTTTACAATATTTTGTATACATTAATCAATTGAAATATACATAATGAAAGGAATGTTTAATAACCAAACACAAATCTCGCGTGACTTACGGCCACGCGCACAAAGGTATTTAAATCGCCAATGTTCGGCCATGAGAACAGTGACAACGTTTTAATCAAAATAAAAACAAATTCGTTAGGAACTCGTGGCTACATAATATTCGAAGTTAAGCAACGCTTGTCGAGGTCGGCGAAACACATGCGGGCCGAGGGTTCCGACTGACATTTGTAGATCTAGCCAGAAAATCTAAAACCAGTCTTGTCAAAAGGTATCGTGTTACCCAGTTACTGAGTCGTGGAGTTTAATATTAAGAATAAAAGTTTATTTCGGAACAATAACACAAAACTAAGTACAGCAAGTAAAACAATGATAGCTGCAAAAGTATAAACTGTAGCGCAGCTATCTATTCTCCAGATACAGAACGGAATAATGTTCCATGCAAAATGTGCTTAAGTAGGTAATTAAGTTAATTTAAAATTAATTTATTGATAATAATGACAGGACATGTGATTTGGGATGTATTATGTTGTTGAGTTAATGTAGTGAGTGGTAGTGAATGGGTGTGTAGTGACTGTTAATGGGGTATGGTATGTGTGATGAGTATTTTACACTTCCACAAGTTTCTCTGTGTCATCATAATTTTGATTTTAACCAGGAGCCAAGTTATATTTGGCATTTGCTCTTAGTTAATGGGTAGAGGCGTAAGCTTTTGTTTAATTTGTTTTAGAGTTTTGAACTTATGTGTTTGTATTGGCGACTTGCAGCTACGGTTTTACGAGACTCGGTGCTACAAACCCTATCCGAGCGGTGCGGCGTGCTATACAGCATTTAGGATATATAAGTGGTTGCTCCAGGTAAAAAACTTGTACTTAGCTGCATTGAAATGCAAATCCATAACGTATTAAAGATATATGTAGATTTTCTATAAAAATAAGCACTGCACAAGGCACATAAGTAAAAATAAATAATCGCCCAGCCTTGTCCCAGCTATGTTGCGACGGTTCCAGACTTTTTTGTTTTTTTTTTAAAGATTTGAAATCATCAAATGATTTCTTCCACTCTGGGTGGAGCGTGGCGTGTCAGACTCTTACTGACTAAAACCCATCCGTGTTCCTTCTAAAGCCCTTTGCGTTCCAGGGCTGCGGTGATTCTTTCGAACAAATTCTGCAACCCTGGCAGTTGGCTTCCAGACTAACCGGATGCAGATGAATTCTAGTACGTTACTTGGTCACTTCACCACTATTTTAAACACCCAATAACTAAGTATCACAAAGGATGGCTGTTGATTTATATTAGTGGGTACACACTATACAGGCAGGTTTTGTCTGCACAGAATTTAAACTCTGAATAAAAAATTCTATCGCACCGAAATTTTCTGGAGGACCATTATATGGACCATCTACACGATACAGACTTCCATAACAAATAGCCAGCCATAAGAGCAGTCATAAGAAATTGGTAGCTGTTTAATATGGGTTTAGAGAAAATAAGATTGCCGCTTGCAAAAAATATTCCATTATACAAAACCAACAAACTCAGTCCGTCTTTGACCGCTAAGAACACAATGCGAGTCCGCCGCAAATCCCCGCCAACCTTGCGGCCGCACTGGCACTAAGCGACCGTGGCCCACTTCAGGCAGCTGTTGCTCTGCCGTATTCAGGCTTTCGTACCACTTTCAGCTGTTATGGCAATAAATAGGTGTAACAGAAGTTTTATGCATCTCTTTTCAACATAAATATGGTGCTTCGAAAACATGTACACAGATTGAATTCATTTCAATAATAGGTACTAATATTACAAATGCGAAAGTAACTCTATCTCTGTCAAATTACCTCCAAACATAATAAAACAAAAAAAAATACTCTTGATAATAACAGTTAATTGTAATTTGGTAATTATTGCTGAGCTTGAGGACTTTTTACCGAAATGAGTAAGTCCTCAAAATTGATCGTCGTTATTTGTTGCAAATTGATGGCAAATTCTCGTCCAAAGTAACGTGGAAATAAATGAGCGAACTGAATGTACTTCTGTGTCCTACTTTCCAGAGTAAAGTTGCTATAGTTTAGTTTAAGCAAAATTTGTTACTATAACTACCCGGTACTCACGGTACTCAGTGCAATATTCATTTTAAGAGCGTTTCACAATAAGAAAACGAAAAACAAAGTCTTTGTTTTTCGTTTTTTTTTCACTTTCTATAGAAAACTTGAAATTGCTCCCTATGTTTCTAAACTAGTACAGCTCTCAAGTGTCGAGACATCGACGTCATGAACATACTAATTAAATTTTAGTGGTTAATAGACCGACCTGTTTAAGTCTGAATAACTAGTAAGCCGGCTTTTATTTCCAGCAGTGTTCAAGTTACTTGCTGCGGTCGGATGTATTTATTCGATCTACTCAGCTTCTGAGTACCCGTAACGACTGTTAACGTGCATTCCGAGGATCGGGAGAATCTCGGAATGTTAAGAATGTTTAGATAGACCGATCTAAGCGAGCGTTGCCTATCCTTGAAGATTGCGCTCCGCGGCTGTTTTGTTTCAGCCATATATTTTAGTAGTACCTATCTATCAATAATAATATTATATTAATTCACAATCAACATCATATCTGCTCTGCTTGCAGAACAGATGTTCGATGGAAAAGTTCTTGAGAGGCGTCCGCGTACCGGAAGACGCAGCGTTGGAAGGCCTCCCACAAGGTGGAGCGTGCACCTGGTGAGGGTCGCGGGTAGCCGATGGATGCGAGACGCACAGGATCGGTTGTTGTGGCGACACTTGGGGAGGCCTATGTTCAGCTGTGGACGTCTTTCAGCTGATATGATGATAAATCAGCATCATTGCAACCGTAAGACGTACACTATTGAGTACAGGTCAGCACATGTATTGGTCCTTTGCTTCTCGTATTCAACTGACTCCCACCCACGGCCCTCAACAGTCGCTGTTCCGAGAGAGGCCTTCCTACGCCAAGCTTTTGGTACATATTTAACTATATTCCCTTTATAAATATTTCGTTATAGGCAAGCAAAGAATATCTGAATGTTATTTTTTTAACAATCTACTGAAACAGTCGTTCTTATTAAATTATTCAAGAAATCAAACGTGCCATTACGTATAAAATAATCGTGGCATGCAGGAATGAAACAGCTAGACCTTGTATAGAGTGAGGAGTGGAGGCTGAAGTGGTCGCGGGCGTGACTAGAGGCTCTAGACAAGTGACATTCTGTCAGCGGTAGCGTGGCAAAGGCGATTATCAAAACGACACAATGTATGGGATTGTCAAACACTTTCATCACTTGTGGTTCCAGTCACAATCCTATTGTTAGATTACACCATTGCACGTGTAAGCGGGCACACCATATATGCCTGGGGGCTTAAAATGGAGTGTGGTAGCTAACAAGTGTCAATTATTTTCATTGAAATCTTAACACATTTTTTATTTACAATTAGGACATACTTAATTGGATTATAATTTCTCGATATGTCATTCTAAATTTGTGTTACTATATACTATCTTAAAACTCTTTACTTAAACTATTTACATCTACTAAACCTAAGTATTACATATACAAAAACAAAGTACACTCAAGCGTCAAAGTATTCCTCCGCATCGCTGTCATCCGGAAACGTGCCCAGAAGACTGGCAGCATTACCACGTTGAATGGCAATGCTTATTCTTTGAGCAAAGAACGAGCCAGCCCTCTGGTCACGCAAAGTGTCGATCAGTCGGCGAGATATGTCCTTGAAAAGGAGAAATTTTGGTGTTATAATTTATTGTATTTTTCTGTGTCATGTTTTGTAAACTTATTTTGCATGCTACTGCATAAATTCAAGTTTTTAAAACTTACAGAAAGATGTGTTGCTGGGGAGTTTGTTGCTTCACTTCCTCTTCCCAGCTAAAACACTAAGAAGTGGTGACGGGTGGGCGTTTTTGGGGACTGTCTTTATGTAGAACTTTAACGTTCAAAAAGTGCTGGCACTCAGCCTAATTTGATTTGATTTTGTTTTTTTTTTTATTTTGACTGTCAAAGCGTCACGTGATCAACGCACTATTTCTAAAGCCTCTACAGTAGATCGCGAGTTGTTAGAGTCAGTAGGTACTAAAAAGAACATGTCCTTAGGGAAACACAACAGACCATCGCTAGCTAGCTCGGCTGCTCCGTCACTCGGTCTGACGTCATAATCCGTCGTGTGACGGAGCAATCTTTAGTGTGGACGCAACCGGCGGTTTCATATGTTTGATACTTCGCGCCCGCCTCAGCAATCGCACAAGCTCGTTACCCTGGATAGGGCCTTAGAGGTACGCCTATCCACTTCCACGCCACAAGTTTACTAGAAAACCAACTTACTTCGTGTATTGATCGGTATTCTTTGTATTTGGTTCATTAAAACAACAGGATTTCTCGATACATGGTTTTCAAGTTACAACTAGCAACAGACATGATATAAAACAGTTAATGTAGTACCCAGAAATTCACATTTTACTACATTCCCAAAACCGTAACCAAAGTGTACCTTTAGCGAACTTGTACTCTAACAAAAGGCCTTATTTACAAAGAAACTTTGAACGGTTTAGGTGGAAGTGCTAAGCAGTTCAGAGATTGTATGTAAAAGACTAAAATTATGCCATCAGACTCCAAAGAACGCATTACGGTATCAATTCGTCTCAAAACAAATGTTACGCCTCAAAATATTTGCGTCACAAATGCATCGATCACCTATTCGCCTGAAGCTGTAAAGTAAAGCC
>NDFZ01000727.1:0-11684 GCA_002192655.3 Mamestra configurata | reverse complement strand
TCTGGAAAGAAGGATATTTTAACAAAATTGTAATTTTAGAAAGTGGTCCTTTTGAGAAGTAGCTTTTTTTGGAAGTAGCGAGAAAAAACCTGTCAAGTATGAGTCAGGCTCGCACACAAAGGGTTCTGTACAAAAATCTATACGAAAAATAAAGCTGAAGTGTGTTTGTTTGAAAGCGCTAGTCTCTGGAACTGCTAGTCGGATTTAGAAAATTCTTTGTACATATATGATAGCCACATTCATGAGGAATGCTATAGGCTATACGGAAACGGGAAATTCCGACGGAAACGGAAAAAAATGGGAAATGCGCGTACGAAGTCGCGTGCAGAAGTTAGTATTGCACAAAGCTGTATATAAAAACCAAGATTGTAGGTATGAATGCCGTTTCTCGATCGCGGATATGATTATTCAAATTGGAAGATCACTGCAGACATCTTGGAGGACGCTGACAATTGGACAATTGACTATCACCGATTGTGTTGTTGTATTCAAATGTTGCACAATGTATTTCAATATTTTTTTTGCTTTCACTGTAACGTTACTGCTAAGGAATTACTGCCTTTAATCATACTCCTCTGTGCCTCGGAGTCTCTCACTAGCCACGTTAGTCAGAAGTCAAAGAAGTCACCAGTCTTACTACGGAGTATCGTGTGTGACAACGGTTCAAAACTATGGAAAAGTAGCTTTTGCCCGCGACTTCGTACGCACATATCCCGTTTTTTCCCGTTTCTGTAGGAATTTCGGGAAATCATCTCTTAGTGCTTCTCTACACTCCCCAAGGAAACTACATGCCAAATTTCAGCTTTCTACGACCCGTTTGTTTCGGCTGCGCGTTGTCTGTCAGTCACTCAGTCACCAGTACAATGGAAGAGTTTTATTTAAGTCACTGGAAAATTTCAAACGCCGTAAGATTGTCAAAAATTGCGTGAAATTGCAAACTATTTCTTCTCAATAAGGAACGGATATATTGGAAACTATTGAATTTGGATGGAATTTATTGTAAGTATACAAAACGAATTTTTCATATTAACCTGACTGGAAATCAAATTTTATCGAGAAATTATAATTAAATAAAGATATATTATGTATCTACAATCTTACGGATTCTGCAAATTTCCGGTGACATATATAATGATGATTTTTTATTTTTACCACAAATAAAGGAATAATTCACAGGATATAAATCATACACTCCTGTGTAACGGTACTATAGTGAACCTCTTCCTAATACTTCGGGGAATAGAGGTGTGATTCGAGGTTATGTTTAACTTTCACCAATAACTGTACAATAACGATTTCCGCACAAAATATTCCAATAAAGCCTTCGCTTCTACGAAATGTTCACTGCCGGAAATATCCAGATAAGACTTGCTATCTCTGACTCACGCGGGAAAATATTACATGTTGAGTTGCAATGGTAACTTTGTCATGAGGAAATGTGCGTTATGACAAGTTTTCGTATCGTGAAAGGAGATTGCTCTCCGTTTATACATTTTAGACATGCTTTATAAATCAATACTAACATATTAAAACGGAATCGAAAGCAAGGACAACTGTTTGTGTTGCCTATTAGGTATTGCATAATTAAAAACAATTAATAATTACTTGTCGAAGTCTGCCTTGTCGATGGTTTTAATGGTGATTAGGTATTCAAAAATCGAAAGAGAACATAGCCCGTAACCGTATAAACCCGTTGGTTCACTAAATGTCCTGGATATAAAGAAGCTGTGGTTTTTTTAGGGGAGTCAGTGTACAAATGCCCTTTGCGTTCCACGGCCGTGGTAAATCATAAGAACAAATCCGCAAAGCTATGATCGACTTTGTCTCTGTTTCCTCAGACCTAGACTAGAGTCAAGAGTAACCATCCTAATTAAAAAAAAATCTCAGCAATAGTGTAGTTTTCCATCAATTATATATTTTTTGTAATCGTATAAGTCGCATCTTTGCAAACACATTTTTTATATTACACATTCATTTGAGTTCATAAACGACAAGTCCATTTTTTCAAAACTTTAATCCTAATACTTATACCTAGTTAAAATTTAATCTAAAATAACTCAATATAAATAAAAGAATGGGAATTGTCGCTTTGAGCGCTTTTAAAATCCGATTCAAATTAGATTCCTTTTTCGATTTAAATGAAAAGCGCGGGAATTTTACACCTGTCAGAATCTTTTTTTTCTTCTACCTGGATCCTTATATCACTTAAAGGTAAGTAGATTTAAAAGATAAAACCTGCTTACTTGATCCTTTTAGAATGGCCCTTTTCTTTTAAGCCTTTATTGAAGGGGCTGAAATACTTTTACATTTTCGGTAAAAGAGTTTTTGAAGGTATTTTAAAAAAACGTTTTCGTTTTAACGATTTTGTGCTCATAAAACCGTTTATTTAAGAGAAATGTAATTGTAGTTGAATTTTAAAAAATTATTATTTTATTATTTAGTTTAACCTAGATCTTGTAACAAGACAATCTATCTATCTGCCTAGCCCGTTCAGTTGTAAAGGTCAAGGTCAACTTTAAGTGCATCTGAGTACCAGTATTTTACGTGGAGCGACTGCATATCTGACCTTCACAACCCAGGAACAAATCTTCCTTCACATCCCTTGTGTCAGATTGTTTGGCTTTTATCTATCGTAACGACTGCCAAAGATATACAAATGACAGCCGGAACCAACGGCTTAGCACGCTTCCCGATACACGGAGGAGTCTTCAGAACTAATCACAGTTAGATCTGTTCAGCTTTTGTCCATAGAAAACAAAGATTTTGTATGGAGTTGCGTACGCATCCGTTCAGCTTTCCGCGTCTATTCAGTTTTCGCGGCAAACAGGTATAAAATGAGGAGAAATTGTGTTTTATCATGCGAATGCAAAACGCAAACGACAGTGGGTCGACCCACTTTGGGGAAATTTAATTTCCGTTGGAGAATAGGTACGCGACATCGGTAACCAAAAAAAAAATGTATAAAGATGAATATTGATAATATTGGTAATAATCAAATCAATGCAGGAACTATGCAGGTCGCAACTTGTCGACGAGGAGTCGAGAACCATCCGTGTACAGCGCTGTTCCGCCGCGTTCAGCGCTGTTTCGCCACGTTCAGAGCAGTACGCGGTCGCAACTTGTCGACGAGGAGTCGGGAACAGTCCAAGTTCAGCGCCGAACGTGGCGGAGCAGCGCTGTACACAGATGGTTCTCGACTCCTCGTCGACAAGTTGCGACCGCCTACAGCCCTGAACGTGGCGAACTGTCTATGTATACTAAATGAGTAGTTTACCGCTTTAGCAGCAAAGAGTATTTAATCGNCCGCGTTCAGCGCTGTTTCGCCACGTTCAGAGCAGTACGCGGTCGCAACTTGTCGACGAGGAGTCGGGAACAGTCCAAGTTCAGCGCCGAACGTGGCGGAGCAGCGCTGTACACAGATGGTTCTCGACTCCTCGTCGACAAGTTGCGACCGCGTACAGCCCTGAACGTGGCGAACTGTCTATGTATACTAAATGAGTAGTTTACCGCTTTAGCAGCAAAGAGTATGTAATCACTTCTCAATTATCCAGCGCCGTGCGCAGTAGATAGAAGCGCTTCAGCGGAGATAATACGCTATGATGGCTTTTCACAATCCCAAGATGCTGCACGGCTGATAGAAGCAAAATTGTATAAGTGTGACCAAAACTGTTCAGCGAAACGCGAATGGAGCTGAATAAATGTAGTAAGTCCCTTATGGATATCACCCATCCACAAACCAACTTCGGCAAGCGTTGCTTAACCCTGAAGAAGAATGACCCGTGTGGATGTTATTACTTAGTCATGAGCTCATCTTAGACATAATATAGTCTATGTTTGACATTTACAACTGCACCATAAGTGCCTCGTAACTTCATATGACTGTAGATATAGTTTATATTTAACTTATCGACTGTTAGTGGTTGGAATTGCACTTCGTGTACCTATCGTACCACAAATTGAGTGAATTAGCGTAGCCTCTAGCGTAGCGTGTTTGTAGCATTGAAAGTGTCTTTTACGGCTATTTTAGTGTCAAGATCGTACAACTATTACATAGAAATGCAAACGTTTGTGAGGATAAGTGGACGTAGGTACTGACACCAGCACATCAAGCTACAACTACTTTTTTAATTTCTATAATAGTTTTTAACTTTATCGCCGAAATTTGACAGTTTCGGGTAGCTTGATGTGCTGGCGTCTGTACATAAAACTATGTGACAGTGTTTGAAGTTAAGTACCTATTTGTCAAATTGAACTTTATTCTGAAAACCTGTAAACAATTGGCACTACCTACCTACCTAAAGTAGGGTTTGACGCGATCAGGAATGGGTCCTAAGAGTCTATGGTACTTGCAATAAATGATTTAAAAAGCTTCTGCCCGCGACTTCGTACGCCCATATCCCGTTTTTTCCCGTTCCCGTGGGAATATCCCGTTTTCGCCTTTATGAAACCTTCTTCATGAATGTGGCAAATACAAAAAAAAATCCAAATCCGACTGGCTGTTCCAGAGATTAGCGCGTTCCAACAAAAGTTCAGCTTTATTATATTAGTTTAGCCATAGAATAATAATAATAATAGAATAAGAATAATACAAATCATCTATCAAATAAATTACTTTGATTTAATAGATAAACTTATCTTAAATTACTTTGATTTAATAGATAAATAAAGGCCAAAGAAAATGTAAGCCGCTATAGCAGTCAATGGTCTCTAGAGTGGGCGTGTATTTTAATATTTAATCTATTACTAAGACAAAGAGAGACCTTTTCGGCGAAACGAAACAAAGTGGCACAGGACAGACGTTTTGACACCTTTGGAAAGTAATTAATTCGGAGTAGAGAGGCGCCTCTTCTAGTATCGACGTTTTAATCAATATAAGAAATAAAAAGGTATTCACTTATATTTAAACTAGATAACTGCACGAACTTCGTAGGTACCACGTACCACCTAAACGTGATCTAAACATTTCAATATTTTTTGTTCCTAAACTATTAGAGCGAGCATGACAAACAAAAAGATATTTAAATCGGTTAAACCATTTTTGAGTTTTGACAGTTGATTTTTAGGGTTCCGTACCCAAAAGGTAATCAAATGAACCCTATTAATAAGTTCATCTGTCTGTCTGTCTGTCGGTGGGCTGTATCTCAAGAATCGTGGGAAGACAATTTTCACAGTGTGTAGTGTGCCGTTTTAACAACAAATAATCTAAATTAAAAATTAAAGTGGGCTCCCATATAAGTAACGTGTTTTTATTTGGTTTGTGGTACGGAACCCTTCGTGTGAGAGTCCGACTTGCGNACAAGTAACGTGTTTTTATTTGGTTTGTGGTACGGAACCCTTCATGTGAGAGTCCGACTTGCTCTTGGCCGGTTTTTATATATATCACCGGATACTGTTGTAGGTACTGCACTCTTGTAGGTCTGTATATTGTGAACAGATAATTTCGAATACGTCCAATAAACCCATTCAAATTCGATAGGTTTCAAAAGTGGTATAAATACGTGTCATATCGAGAAGAAGAAGATAAAAGATAATATTTATTCGTAATTATAAGGTTTGTCTAACTTTATATACGGTAAAGAGGTCCTGCAAGGGCTTCCGTCTCTATCTTTTGCTACTTCAAACCCATTGTGTCCTAGTGGTCTAAATTACAATAAGTAGTACAAATTCTAATTAGTTTGACTCTATGCGGTCAACAATCTATGAACTTAAATATTGTCCATAACAATACGCGTGTTTAAATTAGGTACCTTATTATTATAATGAGTTAATTACATAGTAGATAATCGACGAGTAAATCAAATTAAATAAACTCAAACATACATGCATAACGTCCTTAAGCTCTAATACTTCGGAGTCAAATTTTGGACGTCATACGTTCCGTATGTAGGTACTTACGCATCGGTAGGGAATCGCTAGACGCATCGTTTGGCGAAGAAACACGAGATTTTGAACCAATAGTGAGGCGTTATTCAAAAAAGTAAAACACCGTGAGTATCAGTGTTGTAGGTACAGATACTCTGCTAAGATCTCACCGCGAAACTTGGGTGAAGGGGCCGTGAACTCGATAAACGAACTGTCTTTTTATCCTGAAGCTATGAATTTACCGGTCACTTTACCTCAGTTTTCACGGTGATATGTTTACAAAATATCGCGGCAAGAAGCCACAACACTAGCGCGTAACTCAGAGCTAAAACTGGTAAAAAATATCGACAAAAATGGTACATCGATACTTTTCCCCCCTCCCTAATTTTATTATCTTTCTCCAAAATTCTCCATTTAAAAGCGATTCAACGAGTAATTACTGATTCAATCCCAATCACGGTCGCTAGAGGTGCACCCTTTGTGCTGCCGGTCATGTTACAAATTAGGTACTAATTAGCCGTTTTATATTGTTGGCAACACCATTTATAATCTCTGACAGGCTTTGTTCAACAAAATAAAGGGGTTGGTAATTTTTGAGACTTAGTAATTAGAGGGTTTAGTGTTGTGAAAAAAGCCCGTGGCTAAAAAATAAAAACCGCACGGGTCGATCAAGGTTAAACAGCGCTTGCCAAGGTTGGTCTGTGGATGGGTGACCATCTTAACATACTGAGTTTCCTACGTGCCTTGATAAGCTCGCTAAGCCGTTGGTCCCGGCTGTCATTTGTAGATCTTTGTCAGTTGTTACGGATTGTCAGAAACCAGGAAATCTGACCCCAGTCTTGCTAAGAACCATGCGCGTGCAGTAGGCTACAGTAAAGGTAAGCCAGCCCAAACGTAATGACCAAAAAATATTTTCGTCCACTTTCAAAGTGAGAGACGAAAATTCACATCGTCAGTATCGTGATTTCAACCCTGAATAATGTGGTAAGTTTTTTTTTTTGGGCATTATGTATGGGCTGGCCTACCCTTACTGTAGTCTACTGCACGCCCATGCTAAGAACTACCGTGTTTGACTGGAAGCCGACCCCAATATAGTTGGGAAAAGGCTAGGCAGATGATGATGATGAGTATTGTGAAAAAAGCCCTGTTGGAGCCCTAGCCCATCATTACCTAGATATCTAGTGTGTGTACCTTTTTATTTTTGTTTCGTCATTGCGTCTATGTGTACCCATAGTATAAGGTAGTCAATAAGTACTTGCACTAGCACTTATCCAAATAAACTGGTGTACCATTGATAGAATATTTCAATGGTACACTAATAAACAATTATTGTAAATTTAATTTAATACTAATATTAGGTTAAGTTGTACCACTACTAACAATATATGGATGTAATTCTGAAATAAAATATTTGTATATCATAAAACTGTATCCACGAGAACACTGCCGATAAACTGTAGGTATGTACAGCAGTTTGGCAGAAGATATGTGTATTTTTCCATGTATAAATAAATAAATCTAAAATAAATTTCAGTAGTGCTTCAAGAGATTACTTCCTACACACAGACAAATTTAGCTCGTTTTGATAGACTTCAAAAAAGGAGGAGGTTCTTTATTTGTCTATATGTATGTTTTTAAGATATATAGATGCAAAGAATTTATCTCAATCAATCGTCAATCGCCATATACTTATTCAAAAATAAATATATAAAATTCAACTGACTTGATGTCGAGCTTTAAAATGTGAAGTTGAAAGTTTATGTTCTGAGTTCAAAATTTGAAAGTTTGGGTTCTGCATTATGTTGTGAAAAAAGTTAGTTTCTATCGCTGGGATTAAGTTGGTCGCATTTAGTTCTGTGCAGAGTGCGCTTTGTTAGGTGTGTTTTATGTATTAACATATTTAAAACGTAACGAATGACGTAGTTAGTAATAAAGTTGCCATTTATAAATACTACGCCAATTGAGAAATACTACGCCATTTGAGAAACAGTACGCCATTTGAGAAACACTACGCCATTTGAGCAATATCACGCCTTTTCTTCCTGCGACATCACATGTGGGCGTAACAAAGGATTATAAGTACACCAGCTGGCTTTCCACGCAGTATGACGACACAATTGTCATGAATTTTGTCACATACGAGTATCTCTTGGTGAAATGAGGCAGTTTAGAACGCGCTATGACACGACAAGTGCCAGGAAATTTGACATATTTTGCTTGAATTTTGGCTCGTTTACCGTCTCGTCTTTGAAAAGGTTTTTAAAGCAAAATTTTATGAATGTTTTTAGTCGTTAAATGCACACTCCGCGGTCGTTTGTTGATTTTGAAATATACATCTATGACAAATCGACCTTGAAATGAGTGTCTAGTTTACTCGCCACTTTGTATCAGCCGTCCTAAAAAGGCTAGGCACAAAGTGACATTCTATATACCCATGATCGAAAACACCAAGTATCAGATTGCAATTTTACTAATTTTTGAGGAACATTCGCATTCGCATGTCAATCGCAATTTGTCAAAAATGTATGGAAATTGAGGGTCTTCTGACAGATTGCGAATGCGAACGTTGCTTTAAAATTAGTAGAATTATAGGTACTCTGATTTGCATGCGCTACCGAAATGTCACGTGGCAATCTTAAACATTTTGCACCAATGACATTTGTTATCGCGGATTGTGTGTCAATTGCTAGAGCAAGAATAAGGAAGCTAAAATATTATTAAACTATAACTTGACTAAAACATAAATAATGGATTCCTGTCATAGTCCAATGTTCGCCTTTTAGTTAAACGACACCCACGCGCTGCGGGCTGTCATTGATTAATGAAAATTCTTTGATCCGATAAATTGAGGAAGCCGGGAGATAGCCCACCTTAAGTTGAATGGTACCTTTTGGTTGTTGAAATTATTGCAAAAGGTAGGTCGTACAACGTCATGTACCGATCGTTGAATGTGTCACTAGAGACAAACTCTAAAAACTGGCCAAGTGCGAGTCGGACTCTCGCACGAAGGATTCCGTTAACCGAAAAAAATCACGTTTGTTGTATGGGAGCCCCAACTTAAATATTTATTTTATTCTGTTTTTAGTANGGTAGGTCGTACAACGTCATGTACCGATCGTTGAATGTGTCACTAGAGACAAACTCTAAAAACTGGCCAAGTGCGAGTCGGACTCTCGCACGAAGGATTCCGTTAACCGAAAAAAATCACGTTTGTTGTATGGGAGCCTTTTCTTGTTACAGCGGCAACAGAAATCTGTGAAAATGTCAACTGTCTAGCTGTCACTGTTCATGAGATACAGTCTGGTGACAGACAGACAGACGGACAGTGGAGTCTTAGTAAGAGGGTCCCGTTTTTATCCTTTGGGTACGGAACCCTGAAAGACTGTATTTTTCTGAAGCACGTATTGTCGAGGTAGAAATATGAATATTGATGGTCTAGGTAGAGAAATGAGCACATTTTTTGTCGAAAATTAGTTTTCCGCATAGCAGTCGAAGTTGCGTTCAAGGTCTATTGCATCAGCATCTAGTACAGATGTCTGTCGGATGAGGTTTAGCATGGAACGTGAGAAATGTCCAGAGATCGGAATAGGTAGACTTATATTTACCTAATGTTCGTGGAAATAAGTAACATAGAGTTGATAATACCTCCTGTAAAATCCCGGAATTGTAAATGGAATCATGAAAATTAAAACCCGGGATTATGAAAATATTAACTGGACTTTGAGTATAGATACAAATAATTGATTTGAAGAATCAAAAGAAGAAAGAGTTGTGCGAAAACAAAGCTATTTAATTTAACAGTTTTAGTAGGTACGGAACTCTAAAAACATATTAAGATTCTTCAATATAATAATTTTGTTCAAATATATTCAAAGCGAAATAAGTAATTTGCAATTTCTTAAATCCCGGGATACAATCTTCATGTTTATGATTCCAGGATTTTAGAGGAGGTATTATCAACTCAATGTTACTTACTTCCACGAACATAAGGTAAATAATATAGTCTACCTATTCCTATCTCTGGACATGACGCAACGAAGCAATGAGTAAAGTCAGGCTGTGGATGATGAAGATAATACTCCTGTCGCATTTTTGTTAATGCACTCGCAAATAGAGTCTACAAAAAAAATGTCTTCGTTAAATTAGCTCGTGGCTAAATAAAAACAGCCGCACGGCTCGTCTCTAAAAAACTGGATTTTGGAGGTTAGATAAACAGTCCCTCCATGCAAAGTACTGGAACTCAGCTGCATCCGGATAGACTGGAAGTGGGCCCGACATATNGTAACGTTACAATGAGCGTAACGTTACAATGAGCGTAACGTTACAATGAGTCATCCTTTTTCGTGCGTGCAGCCGGCGTTCATCGATTTATTAGACGTTGTCACGTCAAAAAATTAACACACATTTTGATCATCGATCTATGAGTATAAATATATCGACCTCCGGTTCTTGAGCAATCGGGGCGTTCAGCAAACTGATCGCGTGGGCCGTTGGGGCATATCGAGCCGTAAGGGTAGGTACGTGACGGTGGAACCGCGAACAGGCATCGCGAGGTACCGGCGCGCTACTCCCGCTGTCGGTCCGGAGCGAACAGTGAACAGCGAGCTAGCCTGGTCGCGTCGTCGACCTTATTGTTTAGTAATAAGTAGGTAGTAGTGCATCAACAGCATTTACATTTCACCGCAAAATCAGCCCGATTGTTCGTTAATAGCCTTTCATAAACGTACAGTAATAGGATCAGAATGTCTATATTTACCGGTTTTATTGCGATTGACGTAAACTTTGACGTTGGTAGTTTGTGTTGCCACTTAAATAGTTGCATGGATTGTGTGACTTACAAAGTATTTCGCCCAATCATTGTTTACGGAAGAAAGCTTGGCGGAAAGTGTGAATTTGAGGAATTCAGAGTGTTGGCTTAGATTTTTGCTCTATTTTAATAGACAAAACGTTTTGGGAACGCATTCGTTGTGCGTACAGCTATGGAGTGGAATTCCCTGCCTGAGTCTGTGTTTCTTGATAGCTACAACCTGGGAGTATTTAAGTCAAGAGTGAGTAGGTTACTTCTAGGCAAGCGTCCTCCATCTTCGACCACATCATCGCTTACCAACAGGTGAGATAGTGGTCAGACGAGTGCTTATCAACAGTAAAAAAAGACTTTAAAGGAGGAGGTTCTTAACTTGGTTTTCCTCAGTCGTTCGTTACGTTACGGGTTGTCGGAAACAAAGAAAATCTGACACCAGTCTTGCTAAAAGGTACTTACCGTGTTATCCACTTCCTGTGCTCTTCTTTCCTTGTCAATTAACTTACCTTTTAAAATTTAGTTCCTCTACATTGTTGTTACTTGGACCGCTGTGTCATTAGCCACATTAAGGTCCCGGAAGGTGTAGATGATTTTGGGCATGCAGGGGGCCCACCCTCTGCCAGGGTTGCGGAATTTGTTCGAAAGAGTCACCGCCGCCCTGGAACGCAAAGGGCTTTAGAAGGAACACGGATGGGTTTTAGTTAGTAAGAGTCTGACACGCCCTTCCGCTCCGCCCAGAGCGGAAGAAGTCATTTGATGATATCCCAGCCCCAAAAATAAAAAAAAACGGCCCCCACCCTGGCACTGTGTTTGGTATGGGTCCGAAATCGCTGATTTGGGTTGTGGAGTACATAAACATACATAGGGTGACTACATAGACCAGGTGGCCCATAGCGTTTTAAAACCTAGTATGGGCTCCTGTCTGCCATCTTCAAACTGTTTCCTTCATGAACTGTAAATTATTTGTTACTTGTGGGAGAAAATAAATAAATGTTATAAATATTAATATAGGCAGTCGCTC
>NDFZ01000726.1:0-11682 GCA_002192655.3 Mamestra configurata | reverse complement strand
TTGCACATCTCATAATAAGAACAGGACAAACATGTATAAAACAAGTGTACAATGGGCGGTCTTATTGCACAAGGCATTCTCTTATAGACAACCTTTGGATGGACTGAACGAAAGCAGATAGATTTAGGGCTGTACAATGGTGCAAACGTTCTAAATAATACTTATTAGACATAATATAAAATTCATGAATACTTTACCAATTTGTATACTAGTAAACATCAATATATGTTAGAGAAATGAGTGGAAAAATTGTAGTGAAAGAAATGCTCCTTCTCGATTTTTAGAACGTTGGTAGCGTTTGTGCACGCCTCACTTCTATGGGTAGTTTTTCGCTGGACCGATTTTGATGAATTTTGGTTCAGAGGTAGATGGGACACTAGAGACGGTTATAGGAGTCATTTTATGATTTCTCATCCATGAAAAAGGTGTACGTACGTAGATGTGCGTCAGGATTGAGGTCCTTGAATTGAAAAACTATTCCTATCAGGAATTTTAAATTTTCTGCAGCTCAAGGAATATTTACAAGCGAATATCGTGTGAAGCATACATTTTTTTCAGCGAAATATCTTTATAAAATTTTAGTAGAAAGTTTCTACTAAAATTAACGATCATAGGTTATTAATAATATGAAGAACATGGTGAGCTATAAGCAAATGTTTTTATTGACAGCGTTAGGATTCAGGGTACTCGTTTTGGCTTTAAATAATTTAAACCGTGTCATTATTTAAACATTTGATGATAAGCTTTTAACATTTCTTACTTGTTGTTCTGGTCGATAAATTATGGCCAACTATACCCCCCCACACTTCTACAATCACGGCTTCGTTTATTCTTTTGATATGGCGTTTTCCCAAGTTCTCTTCCACCTCCTCGGGAGCCAGTGTCTGTAAGCTCATTTGACTTATAAGTACCTACCAAAATCGACGAAAAATAACTATGTTAACTCAATTTTAACGTTTTGTCGTACTATGTTGTAAAATAACACTCAACTGAATAGCTTGTTATTGAAGAAAATAGTTAAAACTGCTTACAATTGTTATGCTACAAATAGTTACGTTATTACAAGCACGGGTGCCCCAAAACCAATAAAACATTTGAAGAAACTACGTACATGCACTGAAGCTGCTGATGCGATGCTGGCAAGAATACTAGCTACAGGTACCTATTGATGCTGCTAAAACCGAAGTCCATTATTTAAGAAGTAATATGCAGCATCAGAGGCTGGGGCACGCCTGTAATGAAGTGTTAACTGAACTAAAAATGAAATTTTTGTCTCCAGTTCACCAGGTCCTGTCAATAGCCTCATCCATCATAGGCATGGGCTGGTGCCTGGCGGCGTACCAGCGTGCCGTGCGGTTCTACCAGCATGACAAAGATAACATGAGCTGGACCGGCACTGCGCTGCAGACCATCTGGCACTTTCTTGTAACCTGTAAGTGTATTAAAAGACCTGTTGTAATGGAATTCTGGATCGGGGTAATAGCTATCACTGAATTCACCGTCTAGTTAGACGAATCAGCATCTTTAGCAAGAGTGGCCTTGATTTTTGTGCTTGAATCTACTTTTTTAGTGATATGTGCCAGACTAATTTATAAAAAATGCTGTTTGAGGGACAGAGGCAGCCCGGCCAATGTTATACTGGTAAGGCTGCCACTTCACATGTGTCGCTTTTGTCAAAATATTCGCGTTATTTAGATAATAGAAAATATATCCTAAAACCATTGGGATAAAGTTAATCTTTAATCAACAAATTACGCGAATATTTGCGAGGTGAAAGCGAGCATAAAACTTAATCAAAATAAAAAAAAAATCGCAAATGATTTAATTAGCCTTGGAATCAGAACTAGTGTCACTCAGAAATGCTAAATTATTTAGCTTTCTTGTAACCATTCACAAATGTAATTATTTTAACAAAAATATAATTCATGTTTTTCTCTTTCCAGTGAGCCGCATAATCTCAATATCTGTGATCGCATACCTCTTCCCTCATTGGACGGTCCTCGCGTGTCTCATACATGTTTTCATCACCGCCACACTCATCCAAGTATTCGACCGTTCTCCCTTCTGCTCGCACAACCGCGTCGCCGATATCGCCTTCTCTTTCGCACTAGGAGCTGTCTACCTCTTCACATACATCCTCCCCGTTGAAGGGAAAACTAGGTATAGATATGCTATTTTCTATAGCATATGTTTTATACAGAATATCACTTGTGGCGCCATCTGGTATGTGTATGTGAATGATGAAATGAGGAAGTCGTTTTATTTCTTCCCAGTTTTAGCGTTTACTGTGGTCCCCTATATAGTTGGCTTAGTTATAATGGTGATATATTACAGGTTCTTCCATCCTGAAGTTAGTAAAAGAGGTTTCAGTGTGACCTTTGTCAATGGTAGGGTGCCGGAATTAAGTTAGTGGTGATGTTTGATGGTAACTTTAGCCATGAACCTATTTTTAATGTTACCATGTTACATATCAGCTCTGGGATATGTCTAATGCTGGATACGGATATCTTATTGATCTTAGTAAAATATCTAGTTGGTTTTAGATTATTTAGTGTAATAATGTGTAGTTTTTGAGATTAGTTCCATGGGGTGGTAGATAAATGGAGAGCAACTTTAATAACTCACGGAACACTGTTGCCCGCGACGTCGTACGCGCATATCACGTTTTTCCCTTTCCCGGAGGAATTTCGTGAAATCCTCTTTTAGTGCCCACGGAGTGTAGGGAAGCTACGTGCCAAATTTCAGCTTTCTACGACCAGTGGTTTCGAACAAAAAAGTTGTTAAAAATCGTGTTAAGAGTTATATTCCGACGGAGAATCTTAACACCGCCATTCGGAAAAACGCGTCATCAGTGCAACGCCATCTATCGAAATAATTGGCAGGGGAAGACGTTAATTGAACGCCCATATGTAACGATAAATAACGACTATGGTATTAAAATGGTCACTTTTTTTTTGCTACGAAGTTTCACAAATAACTCAACAATTTGTGCTGGTGTTATTTTCATGCTTACTTGTATTTTATTTTTTCCCAATAGATAAAATTCAATATCTTTTGATTTTGTGGGTATATTTGAAAAAATGTTACTCGGGATAACACTCAACATTTTTAAGTACCTAGATTTCTAATCCAACCAGTAGTTTTTGCGTGATGCAGTTGCAAATATTATACTTAGACACAGATAAACATAAAAATTTCAAAAATTGTATTTTGTGTTCTGTCTTTTTCCTAATGTTTCTCTGTTATGTTTATGCAAAAATATTCAATGTACAGACACGGCAAGTCTACGATTTTATTATATTTATTTAGATATGGCGTAAGGGGCAACGCTCCCTGACATGTTTAGTAAGGTACCCCGCGTACAGTCGACCTCACATTCGTTGTAACACTTTGCTGAGCTGACCTACCGTAGTACGTGGTTTCAATAGAATAGAAGCCAGCTTACTCTGTTTTTGTTACCTCGGAAGTGCCGCCTACTGTGTGTTCTTCTTAAATTGATTTTATCAACGAGCTGGCACTCCATTTGCTCACTACTCCGTGGAAAAAAATATGATCTGAAATGATAATAATTTTATAATAGGTTAGGTAGCTAAGGTTTATTGGGGGCCGTTTATTTTTAACCGACTCCAAAAAAAGGAAGANAAAAATATGATCTGAAATGATAATAATTTTATAATAGGTTAGGTAGCTAAGGTTTATTGGGGGCCGTTTATTTTTAACCGACTCCAAAAAAAGGAAGACGTTCTCAATGTATTTTTTTAGGGGCTGTCAAGTACATAACATTGAACAATTTTTGTGCCTTTTTGTAGTCGAATCTAATTTAAAATATTCTGAACAAAATCCTTGGCTTACAAGAGGCCACTTTTTGAAGCTTGGAATTTATCAAGCCAGTTATATTTTGGCACCTACAGAGATAAAGATAACTATCCTAATTTCTGTGGGTGTATATTATACTCTAAATATTATATTCTAGATTGAAACACTAGCCTCGTGTACCTATTACTAGGCTTGCTACCTAAAACAGGAGAAAATCCTTAATGATCTTGCATTAAAAAAAAATAGTGCTATGTGCTCAAACATAATAATATTCATAATATGTCATATCTGTGGGTGCTCTTTTATGTGTNCCTTAATGATCTTGCATTAAAAAAAAATAGTGCTATGTGCTCAAACATAATAATATTCATAATATATCATATCTGTGGGTGCTCTTTTATGTGTAAAAGACTGTGTAGCAATAAGTAATTTACAATGTCTTCAGTATTTTTATGAGCAACAATTTTTATAAGGAATGTTTAAAAATAAGTTTTAAATGAATATTTTGCTAGTAAGTATAAAATATTTTTTGTACTTAATTCTTATGAAAAATTGTTAGTGAATCTTGAACAATACTCGCCAAATAAATGTTTACATAAATCATATTTTTAATAAATAATTTTACATGAATTTGCAACCTTTTTCTTTTATAATAACCTGAAATGGAATGGGATAATCATTAAAACTTCAAAATAACAACAAATTATTTATTATAATCACCATATGAATGGAGCGCGTTCCCTGAGTATCCTTAATCCAAATCTATTCCATTCACTCTGGTTTATCCATAACTCTATGGCTGATTCCAAACAAGACATCACCGCAGCTCCTTTCCAGACCGTACTAGCAGGATCTATGTCCTTTGGTGACGTCACTATTTCCAGCTGCTCAGTTTTATATGTGTAAGGGATTTGTAATGCTAATCGGTTCTGTAACCATAAGTTCAAGCCATGAACTTTGACTCCTCCTCCAACTATTAAAATGTTGCTGTACATTTTTCGTTTTAACTCTTCGTTGGGACAGCGGTCTATGCTTTGTAGTATCGCAGCATCTAAGGCAAGGACTTGACCCGGTGCTAAGGCTACAACATCTCCGGGACCACCTTCTAATGTATCAACAACTATGTCTTCATCAGGATTGGTTGCAGGTTGGGCTTCATTCGCTGCCTCAAACTGCTGGCTCTCATTGGCTGTAGGATCTGCTGTCTCACGTTTTCTTCCAGTTTCCCGTAAAAATTCGGCATCAAAAGGATCTTCAGGGTCACTTGGTTGTCTGTTCTGTATTTTAGTAGATTTAGAACCAGTGATTTTTAGTAAATCTGTATAGAACATTGATAAAGGTGATATGATGCATTCATCACCAACCTGCAGTGTGTATTTGTTGATTACGTCTCCAGGATGATCAACTAGAAATGACTTTTCTTGTGGACCGCATACATCTAGGTTTACATGACAGAAATTCTCATATAAATTTCTCATTAATATTACATCTCTGGGTATGTTTTCATTCCAATTCTTGTAAGGAAATGCACTCTTGTGAAACATCCAAGATAAAGCTTGGCAGACATCCCCTGCACCGTAATCCATTCGTAACCTTGTAGTTTTATGTGATATGCCATCTTCCACGCATGAGATTGCAGTTTTCTGATCACCAATGTCCACAACACATGCTGACCCTATTCCAGCTCCAAACGTGGCTCCGACACTCTCTTGAACAAAGAAACAATGTCCAAAACCCAAGTCCTTTAACAACAATGACATTAAATACTTCAAGTGACTTCTAGAGTACAGATCAGGTATTAATAACACACACCGGTATTTTACCAGCTCTATTAACGGTATGCCTAGCTTATACTCTATTATGGAACTCCAGATAGTATACATGTCATTTAGAACTGACGAAATAGACCCGCCAACTTCAGTGTGGATGTTGAAATCACCTCTGCGGTATGGGAAGTGAATATTGTATGGTAGTTCTGGGTCTATATCGAGGACTAAATCACCGATCACAATGTCACACTGCACCTGCGGCCACGGATCGCCGTCGTTGACGCATTCTGGCAAAGAGCGACGGTTAAAAGCTGCGATTTGCTGCGGTGGTGTCGCATATCTTCGAGCTCCGTTTGACTGCACGCACGTTTGTAATGTGTGAGATATCTGCAGGCGACATTCTTCTAATTCCTCGATCAACTCCTTTGTTTTTGGCACACTTGGTGGAATGAAGGAGTCGCGGTATATTTTACCTCCAGGACGACGTTTTCTTGCTATGCAATGCAGTTGCTTCACAGGAAGAAGGTCCGAAGCTCTGCCAATTCGAACGTAAAGTGATCCCGGGTGGATAACAATAATCCTATTGGACGGGAACTGCTGGAAATGCTCCGGACCCGGCTCGAATGTTGGCATACTCATTTGTAGATCGTTTTAGTGACTTTATGCAAATTGGAATTACATTCACTGCCTTTTATTGTCGGTCTATTGTGCGCAGAGCATACTTATTTTCTGAATAATTTTAAACATTTCTCACTGTGTCTGTAAACATAACCTCTCCTTAGTAACTTTGTTAGTTTGACATTAGCGGTGACATAGAATAAGAATACGTATACCCCACCCCGACGAGCCGTGATTAGCGCAGCGAAGAGGTTATAGACCGGAGATTCGTTGTTGTTCAGAAAGTTTTAATTCATAATAATAATTGAGTGGAAAAGATCTGCTAATTTTATAAATATTTATCTCAAAAGATAAAATAAAGCGTTTAGCGAAAATGTATCCGAATCAAAAGAACGAATGATAAATGCATTGACATTTGAATTTCATCTGATCTAAATTGTCAAAATTGTCACAAATGTCATCCGCTATCTATCGTCGTGTCACGAAATCGGAGAAAATAAACACTTTTCCCGAATTTGCAATTGGAATACATTAAAACTCGGCCGCGAAAATGGTGTCCAGGAGTTTAACGGAAGTGTTTGTGTTGATGCGCAACAATGCCATACACAGCCGGCACATATTCGCTGACCAGGCAAGTATTTTCTTGTTATTGATTATGTTTTGTCCATTTCACTTGAATATTAAATGATCCATTTACGTCCGTTTGGCAATTAATTAAACTGCGATATTAGCGCGTGGCTTCTGTGTATGAAATCTAGATTATTTAGTACCGTTTAACTTTGTGGAACCTAATTTAAACTACAAAATGTTACATTCGCCCTTCCAAGGTTTTCAAGTGGCTTTTAGCAGTAAACATTTAATAAGAACTTTGAACTTTGTTATTGCTACTTTATAGTAGTACTTACCTATATAGCATAATAAAATAACCGTATGTTTATTATAGAATTGTTTATATTTTTTAGCGTTCCCACAGTGTACAGGTATGAAAGCGTGTAAGCGCGAATCTTGGTGTCACAAATTTGATACAATTTTTCCTTTTCTTTAGAAAAGCCTTTTGACATTAAAGATCATTGACAACAAAAGAAAAGATGCTTGAATTGTGTGCATGTTTATTCTATTTAACATTTCTTAGCATATTGATGACAATGCAAACAGTAATTTGTGGTAGTATTTTTGGTTTATAAAGTTATAATTACTTGACCCCACAAAACTATAGTATTNAGATCATTGACAACAAAAGAAAAGATGCTTGAATTGTGTGCATGTTTATTCTATTTAACATTTCTAAGCATATTAATGACAATGCAAACAGTCATTTGTGATAGTATTTCTGGTTTATAAAGTCATGATTACTTGGCCTACAAAACTAAACACTGTATATATAACATATTCTGAGCATTTGTTTGAAGTAATAATTTCATTGGTACAGTCTAAAAACACCTATAAAACTAACACTTTTCATGTATCTNTTATTAGACAATGTTAAGGATCACGAGAGATGATGATTCGGGACAGCTTTGTGTCATTAATTCCGTTTTTCAAATTAAAAATGTGAATAATTGTAGGTGGGTCAATGACCGTTATTCCACGATTATCTGGCGCCTACTATAGACACTGTATATATATAACATATTATGAGCATTTGTTTGAAGTAATCATCTAAAAACAGCTATAAAACTAACACTTTTCATGTATCCCACAGCGCAATGACTCCGAGCGAGTCCGACTCATGCGGAGTAACTCCCATGAATTGGAGTCAGGATTGGAGATGAGGAATGACTCCCACGCACCACCACCCTGGACGGATTCACTTGAGGAAGCACACTACGTAATCACTAGGTACTGTATAACTGTTGGTAATATTTTCTTTACTTTTGAGTATTTAGGTCGACCAGGATGACAGTCCACCTCCTAAATAGGACTTAGTTACCCTTATCTGAAACACTCCTAGGGCTCTGTTGCCAATATTGTGAGAAACTTGAATTATCTCTGCATAAATTATTATGGGTGTGTGCATTCATCCTAAGGGGCTCAATTCCCCCCCAAAAGAAAGAGACATCTTCGATAGTCTACAACCTAACAAAGTCAATGAGGATTTTATGAAAAGAAATCCAATGAGGTTTATTATGTGTTAAGCTAAATAAAATGTTTTGAGCTATTCTAGTGTTGCTATTTTGCTAAAGCCTACCCTCAGCGGTGTCAAAGCCCCTGGGTCCACCGTGTGTATTGTAACACCGCAAGGCACCTTATTTATTTAAAACTTCATGCGTAAAAGAAGTAAGGTCTTGAAGTTCTGCCAAGATCCATTAATACTTTATTAAAGTTAACTGAAAGGCCCAAAAATAGAACATTCATTTTTTAACCATAACTTTATTATCAGTTACTTCAGCAATATCATTGATAATAATCTATTGTTTCACGTTAATAAGTTAGATATTTATCTACGATCATTAATCAATATAACAAGCATAATTGTTAAGCTAATCTCTAATATCTAAAGCCTCTAATATCTAAAGCCACAGAATGCGAGGCGATAGCGATGTGTGCGACTTTGTCGAGCTAAAAGGGTAACGCATTGTGTATGTGGAAGTCACAATAACATGAATAAATCTACCTATTTTTATCCCAATTATGTTGGATCGGCATACAGACTAATTTTATGCAGCTGAGTACTAGTATTTTGCATGAAACAACTGCCTTTCTGACCTCCACAACCAGTAACATGGTAATACTGTGCTCCTTGGCAAGATTGGTGTGAAATTGTGGTGGGATTTTGTCAAGAGAAGTTTAGCGGCTGTTTTAATTATTCGTAAATTGATTCCTAGTGGATTTTGTGATGTAAATTGGTGTAGTTTTGTGTCTCAAGTGTCCACGCACGTGGAAAATATGTGGGTTAATTGAAACTGGCGCGATCTCGGTTAAGTGGAGCTGATAATTTTTAATGTAGTATTGACTACCTCACTCAAAACTTGCCGAGAAGGCCGAATCGATATATTTGTTACGAGATACTCTAAAAACCATTATAATGTGTTACATCCGCATTCTAATGCAAAACACAAGCCAGAAAACTACAAAAAAAAAAACCAAGACTGGTGTCAATTTTTTGGCTTCTGACTATCCGTAACGACTGTTAAATACATATTAATGGCAGCCGGGACCAACGGCTTGACGTGCTTTCCGAGGCACGGAGGGTTCTCAGTATGTAATGGATGGAACCCATCCACAGACCGACCTCGCAAGTGTTGCTTAACGTTGAAGATCGAATCGTGCGGTTGTTATTATTTAGCCACGAGTTATTATTTCGTCGCACTAACATCGTGGCGATATGCTCGCATTAGCTACGCTTTCTGCGTAGCAGAGGCGAACTTTAAAGTCGCCCTTGGTGTCTCAAGCTGCGGTTATGTGGAACAGGATGAGTCAACGTTGGTATGTGGCCGTTACAATGTAGGAGACATTATTGTCTCGTCTCTTTAACAAACTCAATTGAGTCTTAGGTCTAGTTTAGTCTTAGTATTGCCCGGCGCACCCTGGGCAAACGACTTCTGTCGATTGGCTAATCCTGTCACCACGATGGCAAATATAACTTTGGCGAGAGGAGCTCAAACCTCCTGATTATTTCATCGGGCCCTCGGAATGCGCTGCCGTGGCCGACCTGGAAAACCTTCAATAGACTCCGCACCCAGGTCGGTCGCACTAAAGATAACCTCCTAAAGTGGAGATTCTCGGATCGCTCCGATCTTCAGTGTTTGTGTGGCGGCGTCGCTCCACAGTCCGTGGCCCACCTCTTGTCTTGCGTCGCATGCCCTGTCACCTGTACATGTGAGGACCTTATGACTGCGTGAGTGAACGGTGTTGCCATTGCCGAGTACTGGGCTAAACATAACATTTGATAATTGTATTTGCCACCGACACGCTAAGAAGAAGAAGGTCTAGTTAGTCCAACGAAACAAATCACATTGTGACAACTTGTAGCGGTATCAATGCCCTGCCAGGGTTGCGGAATAGGCTATTTGTTCGAAAGAGTCGCAAAGGGCTTTAGAAGGAACTCGGATGGGTTTTAGACAGTAAGAGTCTGACACGCCCTTCCGCTCCACCCAGAGCGGAAGAAGTCATTTCATGATTTCCCATCCTTAAAAAAAAGCGGTATCAATGCCGGCACAAAAAAAAAAATTAACGAAGCGAAATTTGTACGACAGCAAAAAAAACGCAACGCCATCTATTCCGCTAGCGACGAACTACTAACGAAATCCTACATCGCGGTATCAGAGTTTTCGTCGGTCGCACTAAAGATAACCTCCCTAAAGTGGAAATTCTTGGATAGCTCCGATCTTCAGTGTTTGTGTGGCGTCGCTCCGCAGTCCATGGCCCACCTCTTGTCTTGCGTCGCATGCCCTGTCACCTGTACATGTGAGGACCTTATGGCTGCGTCAGCGAACGGTGTTGCCGTTGTCGAGTACTGGGGCAAATATAACATTTGATAAGTGTATTTGCCACCGACACGCTAAGAAGAAAGTCTAGTTAGTCCAACGAAACAAATCACATTGTGACAACTTGCCAAACGCGCGCTAGTTATGTAGCTGTTAAAGGTTAAATGAATTTTCAACAGCCAATCGCATCACTTTATATTTTTTATTTTTGATATTTTTTTCCAGAAAGGTTCTCCTAGGTTCTACAATAATTTTGAGAGTAATGCACGTCCCAAAATTTAAGAGACTAGCTTTAAACTTTTAACATACGCCTTTCTTGTACGATTGGCTGTCGGCGTATTTCTGACTAACTGACAAAAGCCAATGAAAAGGCCTGTAGCGGTATCAATGCCCTGTCAGGGTTGCGGAATAGGCTATTTGTTCGAAAGAGTCGCAAAGGGCTTTAGAAGGAACTCGGATGGGTTTTCGACAGTAAGAGTCTGACACGCCCTTCCGGTCCACCCAGAGCGGAAGAAGTCATTTGATCATTTCCCATCCCTAAAAAAAAAGCGGCACAAGAAAAAGTAACAAAGCGAAATTTGTACGACAACAACAAAAAACGCAACGCCATCTATTCCGCTAGTGACGAACTACTAACGAAATCCAACATCGCGGTATCTGAGTTTTCCGTGCGATTTGAACATATACAACAGCCCGAATATCAACTATCGGGCAGTTGCCTACCAGACACAACAACCGTCTGGTCGTAGGATCCTCCCTTTTCAATGGAGGTTAACTAACGAAATCCTATATCGCGGTATCAGAGTTTTCCGTGCGATTTGAACATATACAACAGTCCGAATATCAACTATCGGGCAGTTGCCCACCGGACACCATAACCGTCTGGTCGGAGGATCCTCCCTTTTCAATGGAGGTTTGCGGGACTTCATTCTCTGTTCGGCATCCTCTATAGGCTGACCAAGGAATCCTACGTCCCGACCGTCCACGCGCCCAAGGAATTTTACGTACCTATATCGCATGGGCGTGCAGTAGGCTACAGTAAGGGTAGGCCA
>NDFZ01000723.1:0-11679 GCA_002192655.3 Mamestra configurata | reverse complement strand
GCACCCGGCTGAGCACTCACTTGCTCGCGTGCTCATTTGCTTGTAGTAGGCTCGATACACACACAGCATACGGCATTTCGTTACATGACGTGACGATTTCTACTAAATCGCACAAAATAACAGCAGGTCCATTGATTTTAAATTACAATATTTTTATTGATAGTACATCACTTAAAGTGCTCATAACATAAAAACAAGTCAGAGCAGTGCTCCATTACAAATCACTGTAAAACTTAATACAATATCAATTCAAGGGCAGTCGAGTTTCTTTTAAAGCTATTCTTTCAATTCCTTCAAGACTTAAAATTGAAAACAAGACATCATGTTATTTACCGACTAAAAAGAAAGAGGGGTTTATATCAATCTACTCTAATTAGGCCCACTTGCGCAAACCAGAGTTATCTTTGAACTCAGAGTCTTGTAACACGAGGTAAAATAACAAATATTTCAAAAATAATGGCCTCGGGTTAGCAACTTTACTATTTATAGTTAAAGATTATTCTGGTCTGGCCTTACCTCGTTATATGCTTTACCTCACTGTTGGGCAAAACCATTCTTCTCCCTTTTCCATTTAAATCAAGCCCCTTCTTAATAATCAACATCATAACAATGTTTCTGTGTTTTGAAAAAGAGAAAAAAGAGAGGCCGACCGAAAGAGACCGGAGAAGAGAGGCCACATACATTCAAGCCGTATGTTCTTCAACTGGGTACAAAATAAATAAAGCGCTTACCAATAGTAAACCACTTGGTGCTTGGTAGACCAGATTCTTGTCTGGCTGATACAATGGCTTCCCTCATTGCTATGGGTATCGACACCGACATACAAGTGGGTGGCTCACTGCATGCTGGAAAATAAAAATTAACCAGTATAAATCAAAATAACTATACACTGTATGCGTAATCACCTCTTTGTAGTCGGTTAAAATTTACACTGCATTGTCAATCTTTTTTTCAAGCCATGGTTAGCATTTTACCCGACTGTGCGACGCAAAGGGGGGTAATATCTCATATCTAATCATATCTTGGGACAACTCACACAGTTTGTACCACATTAATCCGACAAACAAAATCCCGACGAACGCTATCTCGCCAGATCATTTTACCGACCTGCAGGAGACCGACAGAAGAAAACCTAGGCATCATAGGATTCCCGACATCTCCTCTCCTAAGACACTACAGCCCCGAGTAGGCTTAAGAGCTGGAAGGATTTTCTTTGCTGCACAAAAGTCATCAAAGACCAACCAAAAAGGAGCAAAAGGTGGAAACACCATTACCTCCTCTCGATTTCTTAAAACCTCAGGAATATGAACCACACCACCCCATGGAAAGCACTCAATCGGTTCGGTACTCACACAAGTAGGCCTTTGCAAACACAACCTCGCAAAATGGAGTTTTATAGTTCTGTCAGATACCGAACGTGAGTGCGTTGCCACTGTACGAACACGACTTACTTGCTGGAGTGCCCTAATTATGTCAATAAATTCATAATTGAATTTATGATTGAACCCTATTTTTCTGAATTTAAGGTTATTCCGCTGTGTGTCTAATANCCTATGGAAAGCACTCAATCGGTTCGGTACTCACACAAGTAGGCCTTTGCAAACACAACCTCGCAAAATGGAGTTTTATAGTTCTGTCAGATACCGAACGTGAGTGCGTTGCCACTGTACGAACACGACTTACTTGCTGGAGTGCCCTAATTATGTCAATAAATTCATAATTGAATTTATGATTGAACCCTATTTTTCTGAATTTAAGGTTATTCCGCTGTGTGTCTAATACTGTTCAGGCGTGACAAACATTTTCGGCCTAGTCTTCTGTCGGTCTACTGTACGTCGGAATTGCATTCAATCGGTCAACTCTTAGTCGAACTAGTGTTATGTCGACCAAATGACTGTTGAGATAGCGTTCGTCGAGATTTTGTTTGTAATGTGGTACATTCACTCACACACGGTCATCCGATCCCAAACTAAGCAGAGCCTGTGCTATGGCAACCAGACAACTGATAAACATACTTATATCTAAATACATACATATTATAGACAAATTACACCCAGACACAGAACAAATGATCATGCTCATCACACAAAGATTTGTCCTGGGTGGGAATCGAACCCGACGACCTCCGGTTTAGCAGTCAGGGTCACTAACCACTCGACCAACAGGCCAGTCTAAAGGGTAATGTGTTTATCGGCCCATGTATGTATGACTAGCTGTTGCCCGCGACTTTGTGCCCGCATATCCCGTTTTTTCCCGTTCCTGTATGGCCTATAGCCTTCCTCATGAATGTGGCTATCATGTACAATAAATAATTTTCCAAATCTGACTGTTAGTTTTAGAGATTAGCGCGTTCAAACAAACTGTTCAGCTTTATTATATTATAATAAGTATAGATTGTTCCTTTGTGCCGCTCTTAAGATAAAACGCGTCGGCCGATTCTTATTTAATTTGGGCCCAGTAGATGACAGCGTTCATAGCAGAATCAGTGGCGTTAATTAGGTCCTAACATCTGCAGGTATATAGTCCATAGTCTTACCTTTAGAACCAAATATAGCCTTAGTAGAATATGATTTCTTCCTCAAATACACTCTGAAGTCTTGTGGTATGTCTCTGGCTTGCGGCACGTAATAGTTCCAAGTACGGTCGGTAAGTAATTCTCCGGTGTTGGAATTGTAGACAAGGTTCTCACAGGTCCAGTAGCCGAGACCCATGACAAAAGCTCCTTCAACCTGGAATAAAAAAATAAAATAAAACCAGAAGACTTTATAGATGCGTTTGGAACATTTTTACTGACGGACGCATAGCTTCTTTTTGAAACTACCAGTATCAAAAGAAGCTACTGATCATCATTTACAGCCCGACTACCCACTGCTGGTTATAGGCTCGCCTCTCTTTACTTGTGCCGATCCTCACAGATACCAGCCTTATCCATGTTCTCACAGAGATTCCAATAATACGATCTCCAGTTTTTAAAAGCAGCTCAGTCACATACAGCCAATTCTTACTATTTTAAATGCGTAATTGTTTGTTAATATTATGTGTTAAGTCGGCTGAACGAATTTGGATGAATCTTGACACATAGGTAGACCATGACAATGTCCTGGAATAAGACAAACGATACTTTAAATCTCGAAACTAGTTTCCCTTTAATGTATCGTTTATAATCTACTGCTCGGTAAAGGCTTTCCTCTCCTATTTCTACGTGTCTCCTGCCATCTGATTGTCATTTTATCAAATTTCTATAACACGAATTATGTAAGTCAAAACTTACCTGACCAACATCAAGTTCAGGATTAACACTCTGCCCCGCATCTTGTAGCACATCAACTCTTAAAATCTCCGTTTCTCCAGTTAGTACATCTATTTCAACTTCAGCTACTGTCACACCATAAATTTCATAAGCCTGCTGGTCGTTTTGACCAGCAAACCCATGAACTTGCAGGTCTACATACATTTCAAAACTCTTTTGAACTAACTGCTCCCAAGTTGGGTTATTCAACTGCCTTCTAACAGGCTCAAGTCTTGCTAGTAACTGCTCACAGCATTTTTGTACCGCAATCGTTATATTCTGTGTTGTAAGACTCCCTCCCGTGACAGCAGCATTCGGAGATGAAATTGTATTATTTTCTTTGATAATCACTTTTTCTATAGGTATGTTTAACATGGAAGCAGCTATTTGTGCTGCTTTAGTATTTATTCCTTGACCTATTTCGACTCCTCCGTGGCTTATAGCAACTGTGCCATCTGCTTGGTATACTGCTAAGTTGACGTCGTAGTATCTTGCGTAAATGTGCTCCCATCTAAGGAATACAACCCGAAGACCACGTTTCTTCCACCTGTTTTCTGCATTGAATTTATTTACGGCTATTCTTCTAATGGCATATTCTGATGTGGAAAATAATGTTTGGCACATTACCCTCAGGTCGTTGTGTTGGATGTCAAGATTTGCAAAGCGCAACTGTATTGGGTCTAATGATAGTTCGTAGGATATCTGTTCCATCATCAGTTCTGCCATTGCTATGTTTTCTAAGGTACCTGGTAATATTAACAAATATACGTTCATAACATGAAACAAAATGTTGTAATTAGTAGTCAAATATGGTACCGTAATAATTTCTGTTTTTTAGTTTACCTGGAGAACGAAACCAAGTATTCTTCGCAGTATCGGTAAGGGTATTGATGCACTTATAATTCCAAGTTGCGGCATTGTAGCAGTTATTGAAGACATCGACACCAAACTGTGATAAGTTTTCGTTAACGGCGTAACCATTGTCTTCGTACAAATTGTAATTGATGTATTGGAAAACGCCAGATTTGTTTACGCCTACCTGTGATAGAAGGTGATTGTTATAACTATTATGTTGTACTTCCGGTGAGTAAGTAAGAAATGATTCAAAACTTCTAATTTTTGTAATCCTGTAACTACATAATTATGAATATGTAAATTTATATACCTCAAAATCTGTAGAGCACGGAAACCTCTTCCCCATTGCTTTTGTATTTGTTTCCATTCTCTGTACGATTCTGCAGGGACGGTTCAGCTTCATGGCTACTAAGCTAGAAGCTACCGCTGTCTGTATGGTACGTGATATTTTGATTCCATATGAACCACCAAGACGACGAACGTGAACGTCGATCCTGAAATATAAATTCTATATTGTCAGTCCAGATTTCCAATATTAATTATGATGGTTCAAGTGTACGATTAAAAATCATCGCAACNTATAAATTCTATATTGTCAGTCCAGATTTCCAATATTAATTATGATGGTTCAAGTGTACGATTAAGAATCATCGCAACGTCTTGTTTCCATCGCTATCAGCTGTCATTTCAGAATTCACTTCTTGTCGAGCCATAGTGACTTCTTTTACACAGTTAATTTATAATTTATTTGGTCTTCATAAGTAAAATTCAGAAATATTTACTTGCTCTGATCAATCTTCAAAGCCCGTGATATCAGCACTTGCATCGCACCTGTCCATTGCGCTGTCGCGTACACTGCCAACCCCTCTTCTATAGGCTTTGACACGCTAACCAGCGTCTCTATAGTAAAGTGATACTGTCCCTTGATTGTATTCCCTCCTTTAATTACTTTATCAATTTCTTGTCCTCTAGCAGTTGCTTTAATTTCTCGAAACGGAGTATTTCTTTTGGGATCTTTCTTCGCTGTTTTTATATCAATGACTGGTTTTTCAACGTTTGCGTATTTTACTTTGACAAATTAGCTGCTTTGTCGGCAGAGTCTTGTGTATCAGCAGCTATCAAGCCTATTGGTTGATTGTAGTATTTGACTTGACTACTGCAGAAAACTTCTTCATTTATTGAATAGACTGGATCGTCAATTGGTGTAAAGGAATTTAAACCAGGAATGTCTTTTGCTGAATAGAATGCTATAACTCCTGGATAGCTCTGAAACAAGCAAGTCCTTTATTAAATTGGGTTGGTTTCAGGTTGTTATTGCACAATAATGTACCACAGAGTTGAACTTACAAGAGCAGCTGAAGGATCTATAGATACCATGAGACCTTTACAAACAGTGCTCAAAACAAACGCTCCGTAGACTTCTCTAGGAAAAGTTGGCATGTCATCTGTGTATATTGCTTCACCTGCACACTGGATCTGAAAAATAAGTACATTGTAAGAACTTGATTTTTAATGGATCATACACGAAAGCTTAGAATTCAATCTCGCGATGGACATATACAATAAAACTTTAATGGCTAAAAATAAACAACTAACCAAAATGACGTCATGTGTGTTTCTTTTGTCTGACTTATGTTAATAATCACAACTTTACTCAGCATTTTTTAAGTAACAAAACAAGTTGCACCTCAAAAACGAATCTTCTAATGATACTTACCAAACCTTCTATCTTCGGTATCGGCTGGTTGATAGGCCATAAGCTGGGGTTTGTGTCATAGATCTGTAGGCCACCAGACACAGGCCGAGATTCATGCAACTTGATGGCTCCGGATTTGTAGCGTGGGTGAACCAAGGAGTCTGGACATAATGTTAGCAGGCCCTGGAATTAGAAATGTTCTTCTTCTATTTCTCTAATATTTGATATTTGCGTGAAGACTTTGTGACGAGATTGGTGGTTACTTATGACATTATCTTCTCGTGTAAAACAAATGGAAATCTCTAATTAAAAAAATACTCCGTACGTAGTTAAGTAAACCTTTTGAAAGTTATAAATATAATATTATAATCTAACAAAACGGTTAGGTAAGTATTTTATGAATTTAAATTTTCTGAATTATTATTGTTGAAGCAACTTTATTTTTTTTTGACTAACTAATTGTTCCATACCAATTGTATAAAATAAAATACCTTATAAAACAACCCTAAAGCCAACTGTCTCCTATAAACAGCAGAAGGTTCAGGTGGATCCTCAGTTGCCACCAATTCTGCTTTCAAAATCTTCACAGCAGCTTGTAAAGTCTCATTATTGAACAACGACTTTCCTACCAAGAACTCTTCAGTGGCTGATGCTCTAATAAAACCAGGGGATAGACCGCCAAATACCACTCTTGTTTGTAGGACAAAATTATCTGGAGTTAACTTGAATAAGAAACCGGAATGCACTATTGCGTGAGCGTTTTGGGATCGCGGCATTACCTGAAAAAAATTTGAAGGTTTATATAATCAAAAGAAGCTTAAGGTAAATGACTAACAATCATTGTGGCACAGAGATTGAAATATAAATAGCCAACATGCCATGCCTTATCTAGAGATAAAATAAGTGAGATTGATTCAAAACGCCTTAACCAATATTAATAACAAAACCCGGGATAACGATAAATTCCTTGAATGTAGAAAAGATAAAAATATAAAGAATGATTAAAATCGGCCTTCCCTGTACTATAAATGGATTGGAAAAAACATACCTTAAAAGTTACAAGCTTGCACTGTTTACTTAGAGGTGGCAACATCACATTCAAAATCACTTTTGCTTTCATGTCAACCTTGAGAAATTGCTGCATCGTTACTATTTGTGTCACACCATTCGAAGACACTAAAAATATAGATCTATTGATTGTCTACTACCGGTAGAGCAAAAGAAAAATTCAATAGTACTGCCAGACATAATGATTCTGATTTGTAACTAATTTGTCTAGACGAGGTCTAGACACTTTCCAAAGCTCACATGCAATTTGTTCAAGTTTCAGCAAAAATTAATAACGCGAATGATGCGATAGTTCCTTTAACAAAACAATAAGAAGAAAAATATTTCTAATTAATGCAATGCAAAAACGTCTTGGTGTCATTAAATGTATAACTTTTTTTTTTTAAGGATGGGAATTCATCAAATGACTTCTTCCGCTCTGGGTGGAGCGGAAGGGCGTATCAGACTCTAACTGACTAACACCCATCCGTGTTCCTTCTAAAGCCCTTTGCGTTCCAGGGCCGCGGTTACTCTTTCGAACAAATTCCGCAACCCAGGCAGGCTCTGGTCCTAGCGGGCCCCGTCTTCTATGCTGACATCTCTTTGAGGCGCGCGTGAAACACAGCGCGCCATCAACCCGGGCCTGGTTATAATGATGCCTAGACACACAAGATTTGCATTTATGAAGTGGTGCAACCTGAACCTGCCGTAGGTTTAACCAATGTTGACGCAGCGTTAACCGCAAATGAAAAAAAAAAACATTTCATAGGTGCATAACGTTGTGGAGATCAGGGTCAATATTATGGTATGTTAGTTTTTCGACGATGTTTTGATTTTGCGTCTGTGTGCCTGAACAGTAAATACATTGCTACAATTCTGGACCAGTCGATTTATAAAGATAGCAAGATTAAAGTAACATTCATGTTTAAACATCATTACATAAACATTATACTTACTGATGACCAACTGTGCCCCAATAGTTTCGAACAACAGAAACAAATCTGATTGGAACTCATTGTGCCTATGTTTTATCATCAAATTGCCTGCTATTGACCCTACCTGTAAGTTAATAATTGTTTTTACAAAAAACATAAATAAAGGTAGAAAGAAAGCTGTATAATATAACAAATAAGGAAACAATATGTTTCCTTAGAAAAATAATTACACGAAGTTATGATTTTTTCTCTTTTGGTTTCGTAATTTTACAGCATATTCGTTGAACAGTTAAATGAAGGTTACAAAATGGGCTTTTATTTTTAAATGTCTTATTTTAAATCCTCATAATTGTAATATAAAAGTCTGAACTTGTTAAAAAANCAGCATATTCGTTGAACAGTTAAATGAAGGTTACAAAATGGGCTTTTATTTTTAAATGTCTTATTCTAAATCCTCATAATTGTAATATAAAAGTCTGAACTTGTTAAAAAAATCTTTCTTTAACGGATGAATGGATTTTTATAAAGCTTGACATACGAAGGTAAATCATACCTTCGATTAGAACGTTAAAAAATCCCGATGGTACACTCGTACTACGGTGTTCTACCAGGCCTTGCCTGCGTGAAAAACGTTTCATTATCCTAAGAAAACATTGGGATAATAAAACGTTTCACGCAGGCGAAATCGCTTGCAGAAGTTAGTAAAACTGTCACTGCAAAAACTTACATTCCTCACAGCTATATGGGCCACTAATAAAATATGGTCGTACAAAATTTTCAAATAGCCGAAATATTCCTGTTCGGAAATTGTTTGTAGTATCCCAAGTAAATTAGTCAGAGTTGTTTCAGCACCAATGATTAGGTTTTGGTCTATAATGTAACCAATCAAGTCCTGGGCTTGGCTTATGTCTATGAGTACTTTAGCATCGACATTGATTTCATCTTTTGGATATACACCTGAAACAATGTCTTGGTCTTTAAGTATTGTCAGCATAATAATAGGATATCCTCTTAATTATTGATCGATTGCAATAAATTTGAAATGTATATTTTGGCCATTTTTTGTTTTCATTTCAAAAGCAACGTGAATTATCTTATTCTTACCTTTAGCTGTATTTCCACAAATCAATTTATATGAATCATAACCCTCAGTCTTCAGTATAGTGAATATATCAGCAACTTTATGAGCTTTATACCAAGTCTTTCCATCCTTTAAATTAATCTTGATTATATCATTACTAATACATAGATCACTCATCGAAAGGATACACCAATCTTCATCTTCACAAGCATTGTTACAAGATTTTTCATTTTTATTACAAACTCTCAAGTCTTCTATGTCCGTTATGTCTATAGTTTTAGGCGAGTCTTTAGCGAATTTCTTAAAAGCTTCCAATATTGGTCTGTAACCTGTACACCTGCATATGTTGCTTGCAAAGGACTGCTCTATTTCCAACATGGTTAAATCTTTTTTGCTTTGGAGGAGGCTGTAACAATGATGATATTATGTGTAGCTGTGTCAACCAAAAATAGGCAACACACAGGATAATAATTTCCCTACCTGTACATAGCCATGACCCAACCAGGAGAACAGTACCCACATTGGGAACCATTGTGTTCAGCCAGCGTGGTTTGTATTGGATGGTATCCTTTCCTTCTGTTGCCCACTGCTTCAATGGTGGTTATCTCCAGACCATGGCAAGCAGTTACTGGCAGGATACACTGTTAAAAGAATATGAGTGAGTATCCTACGAGCTGAAAACACTCTAAAAGAAAATTATTCATTTTGAATCTACCCTCTATCACGGCTACTGTTGAAGAAGTCTGTTTATAATTACAGTTTATATTTTAAAGAATGTTTACTTTACAATCTTGGGAAGTAGATTTAATATGCCCGATGATTAGTTTCAATTAAAGACTGACAACAGCGGCTCTATTCTGTATACCATCGTCGGTGGAGCAAGATTGCAGTGAACTTCATCATTTCCCTTTGATTGGACAGATTAAGAACTCAAATCATGTTGACTTCACCTAAGTTTTCAGGGCAAGATTTTCACAGAATAACAGTACGTAAAAAATCTACCTAATTTTTCTCACTTTTCAGAAGCTTACCGCATTAACAGCATAAGGCAGCCCCGGAGGTCGTCTAGCAGTAACCACGCATGCTCCGCAGCCGGCCTGGCGACACATATACTTGGTGCCTCGCAACTCCAGATACTCCCTGATGTAGTCCAAGAGCATCACACTAGAGCTGATCTCACATCCCACTAGAATGAGACAGTCTATGTATTAGATCGCCCATACGCACAAAACATTCTGGGGATACTTTTATTGTGCGTACAGTTAAGGAGTTGAAATTCCCGGCCAGACTTCGTGTTTCCTGATAGCTACAACCCTCGAGAGTTGGCTTAACACTTAAAGGCTCCACAATCTTTAAGTCAAGGGTAAACAGCCGGTTGATTCTGTCAATATCACCATGTAAACTTGCATTGAGTGAGCGTGAAGTGATCTGTCATTCCGTCTTGTTTCTACGGATTGACAGCTCACTTCATGATCACTTTACCTAAGCTTACACGGTGAGAGGGTTACAGAAACAGACTGCAGGTAACTTCTAGGCAATCGTGTTCCGTCGTCGACCACATCGTCGTTTTTCTTCAGGTGAGATTCGATTGTAGTCAATACTAAATTACAGACTAACATACAGAGCTAACTTGGTTGCTAGTGGGGCGACGTTTATTGACGTGTCAACGTCTGATAAATCGATGAACGCCGGCTGCACGCACGAAAAAGGATGACTCATTGTAACGTTACGATGATTTCATCAATGTTTTGTTATAACGTTGTCACGTTAAACTTTCGTCCGTAAACCGACTTAACAGACAACCTATTTTCGATCTCGCCTAATGTTAAGCGACGTATGAAGTCTACGATGGATCGAGTGTGTCCAGTTGCCTGCCTGTTCACTGTTGCTTTCTTCTCGAAATCTAGATCTGTGCCCGGTTATTGGCAATAAGCTTGGCCCCTAGGACTTAGGACTTTGGGTCTTAAACGTAACGGGCTAAATGCGCGTGTTATTGAGTTCATAATTACACCCATCGGTGGTTGGTATAGTCAGAGCGCTAATTTTTTACTTATTATTTATTTGCATCAACTGTTTAAATTTATATTCATGTTTAAGTTTATTCATATTAGTACCTTTATATATTATAGTATTGTATTGTGTGCATAGTTTTTATATATTTATCTGTAAATATTAATTGCGTTTCAGGTTTTTTTTTTCACATTGTTTTACCACCTACCACTATTTGTCTCTACATTACCCAAATATTGAGTGGTAGAAAATGCGTTAAAGCATTAAGTCCAACTTTGTACATTTGTGTGCATGAAGTATTAAATAAATAAATAAGACAAGCGTGATGTCCTGTTCAGCCTATGGCTGCCTTTCTTGCGAAAGTTGTTCGAAAGAGTCACCGTGGTCCTGGAACGCAAAGGGCATTTCGACGAATATGAATGGATTTTAGTCAGTAAGAATCTGACACTCCCTTTCACTCCACCTACAGCGGAAGGAGTCATTTGATGATTTCCTATCGGTAAAAAAATGGCTACCTTTCACTGAAAAACATTAAAATTCCGTGATAAAACGGTATACATATAACTACACTCACAAGACTATTTTATTTCAGGCGCAAAAAACAAAATTCAAAAGGTGATTAAAATTTAAATTGTTTGAGTGGAGTGTGGATCCGTTTATAAAAACAGGTACAAGCGCATTCATTAAGTATGCATTCATAATAAAGAAGGTGTTTTAATTTAATTACAGTGTTGATTTGTTAATTACTCAGCTAAGAGACCGAAGA
>NDFZ01000721.1:0-11675 GCA_002192655.3 Mamestra configurata | reverse complement strand
AACAAATCCGTAATTATCTATTAATCTTTTAGATAAGCTTCCTATCTATAAGGAATTTAACGAATTTACGTACATTATAATATTTTTTATTATCAATAACAGGAGGCATGATTACCAAAATGACGTGTATTAATTACATTATTCGGATTTGTGATTTGAAATGTTGAGTCATTTAATATAGCCAACTTCTGTTACTACCCGTCAATATTGAAACCAAAACTTTGCCTAAGCAGATGGAATATTTATTCTTCCACAAATCTCAACAAGAGGGAACTTATGTACAGTACAGTACAGTCGATCGCACTTGGCGGTGGCCACTTTGACCTTTAGCTAGCCTGGCAACTGAGTTTCAGTAGAATAACAGGCTAATTAAAACTGGTCCTTCGGTACATTATAAAAACAGATATTTTCATTAAGACATTGACACATTTCCAGGGCCAGTACAGTCGCACCCAGCTACCCATCACACAGAGGAGTCGAAACAGTCCGTTCCAGGCGCAGCAGTGTTCCAAACTACTGANAGTCGCACCCAGCTACCCATCACACAGAGGAGTCGAAACAGTCCGTTCCAGGCGCAGCAGTGTTCCAAACTACTGAAGAAATGTTAAAAGTATGACTTGATACCATTAAAAAAAATAAGTTTAAGAGAGATTCAATCTTAACAAAATGCACCACACTTAAGCTCCACTCTTTGCAACGAGGGAGCCTCGAAGCGATGGCGAAAATTCGTCAATCCTGTTTAGATTGTTTACGTTTTATATCCTGAGATAAAACAAAAAAAAAATATATTTTGTGCACACTAGGACTCTTCCTTTTGAGATCTAGACAAAGTGATATTTTACTTGCGATAACACATATGTCGTATAGTCCTAAATGTATGGGACTGATATAAGCCTGCAAAGTACTAAAAAAATTACAACAACACATACATTTTTGTGCAAATTAGTAACTTATGGTTAGTGCCTATGGAAAAGANTATAGTCCTAAATGTATGGGACTGATATAAGCCTGCAAAGTACTAAAAAAATTACAACAACACATTCATTTTTGTGCAAATTAGTAACAACGACAACTCTTAACAATATCCATGCAAAGTAGCTGTCACATTATCACGACTTTTTCTTTCGTTTCAAGTATCGGAACCCATCACGCTATCGGAGTTCCGCTATCTCATTTAATTTGACCCAGTACACACGTTCCATTCCAACTTTTTCATCCACCATTTTGATTCTAGCTCGCATCATCGAGTCCTGTCGGTGCACTGGCTTACGTTGTCGAAGAGCAAGCTTTATTTGTCAAAGTTAATTCCGGATGGCAATACGTACTGGTGAGTTTTGTTCGAACAACTGCATAAGCTACGGATTTCCACTACATTGAATGGAGGATAGACTGGTGACGATTTGAATGTGCTGACCGTATTAATCTCGGTACAAATTGTTTATGCATCTGGCGCTAGAAAATTTGAAAACCATCTTAGTCGAGCGATTATGAATTGTGTAAAAATGCAGATGCATGAACAATTTTTTATTTTGATACTAGGTATTATTTCTAAGTTATAATTTTTTTTTCTTTTTAAACCATCATTATTTCATCAAGTGGCATAAAGCTGTTAGGTTTTTCTGTATAAAAACGGGAAATATAATATTAAACGCTTTTTTTTTCTACAGCTTGGCTCTCTGGTGACACAATCTTCGCCCGTACATCCTGCGCACCCTACACCAGCGCCAGCACAGACTCCACCGATGCCAGCTGCCAGTTTAGTGCATGTACCTTCAATATCCAACCTCGTGGAGAATTCACCAGTTGCTGGACCTAGCGTAAGTTATATACTTTTTTATGCCCTTTCATTTGATATGTCACATGATACGTTTAAAAAACATTTTAATTTTTCATTTTTTTTTTTTATTGAGATGAGTTTGCTCTTGACTCTAGTCTAGGTCATAGATGACAGAGATAAAGTCGACGATGGAGCGAGCTTACCCAGAAGAAGCCTGTTCACTCTAATTTTGAAGAGATTAGAATTGTATGTTTTACCCAAAATGTATAAATTAAAATTGTGCCAAAATATACTACCTAAATACTAGCTACAATCTTCCAAATCCATCATTAAACCCTCGATAGTCGTAACCCAATTATTTAGGAAATTCAGTAAACAATATATCATCCCGAACTTTTTAACACTTAGGGACCAACTTCAATGTCTCCAATAAAAAAGAATTGGTCTCCTCTGTAAACAGTAATGCGTGCTTAAACATAAAAAATATGCAGGTCGACTTGAGAACCTCCTCCTTTTTTCGACGGTTACATATTCCACTTGTTTTTTGACGGATTGCAATTGTGATAACAATGCGCACGCCCCTTAAAAAATACAGACATTGCCCCCTATGTTATCAAAATAAACTCTTTGGTTTCAGAAGTTTTCTTTTATTATTTTGTTTTAGGGGTAAATGTAAGGACTGTAAAAACTCACAATGAACTCATAAAATTAAACTACACACACGAACATGCCGTCATATAGGAACTACAAATGTACCTATAACACTAGGAAGTGGTGACGGGCGGGCGTTTTGGGGGACTGTCTTTATGTAGAACTTTGACGTTCAAAAATTGCTGGCACTCAGCCTAATTTTAATAAATGACTTTTGATTGATTGATTGATTGACCTTCGTCACATAGATCCTACATCACGCTATCAAAGTTCACCTCGCAATTGGAACATATTCAACATCCCGACAATAACCATTGGGCAGATACTCAGACACAGCACCCGTTCGGTTGAAGGATCCTCCCTTTTCAATGGAGGTTTATGGGACTTTACACTCTGTTCTGCATACCTCTATAGCTTTTTCCCTATGTTTAACCGACTTCAAAAAAGGAGGAGGTTCTCAATTCAGTGGTTTTTTTTTTATGTTTGATACCTCATATCTCCGTCATTTATGAAACGATTTGATNGGTTTATGGGACTTTACACTCTGTTCTGCATACCTCTATAGCTTTTTCCCTATGTTTAACCGACTCCAAAAAAGGAGGAGGTTCTCAATTCAGTGTTTTCTTTTATGTTTGATACCTCATATCTCCGTCATTTATGAAACGATTTGAAAAAAATGTGTGGGGTACCACTAAAAAGAGACAAATAAAAAACTTTTTACAAAAAAATACAACTGACTTCCAAATAAAAAATTGGTTGTCTGTAAAGTCGGTTAACGGACGATAGTTTAACGTGACAACGTCATAACAAAACATTGATGAAATTATCGTAACATTACAATGAGCGTAACGTTACAATGAGTCATCGTTTTTCGTGCGTGCAGCCGGCGTTCATCAATTTACTAGACGTTGTCGCGTTAAAAAAACTACAAAGTACGAAATAACTTTAATTTCGGAAGTCGGTGTTAAAATACGAAGAAACAACCNACGTTACAATGAGTCATCGTTTTTCGTGCGTGCAGCCGGCGTTCATCAATTTACTAGACGTTGTCACGTTAAAAAAACTATAAAGTACGAAATAACTTTAATTTCGGAAGTCGGTGTTAAAATACGAAGAAACAACCAAAAACACCGACTCATGAGTAACACTAACACCTAATGTTTACACTAGAAAACACCTCAATTATTACCCAAATCAATTAAAACCCAAAAAAGTGCCCGTTGCTGGATTGTCAACGCTCTGCGCAGCGAGCAGTGGCATTATTAGGTGTCAGTGAGAATGGGCATTAATATTTTCTTTACATTGACAGCTCCACTTAGCGGCATTGAACGAACCGTTGCCTGGCAACATGCATGGTATACGCCGCGCCGACTACGCATGCTACCGACAAGGAAGGCGCGCAGGATTCAGAGGCACCTTCAGGGCTCTGTTGACCAGCAAGTAAGTTATGTTTAAAATTATTATTATTTACTACGTTCTGGACATTGCTTGGAAACCTGGGACCTTTGCAAGGCGTACGTAAGGGGCCAAAGCCAACTCGCAGATACCTCTTAATAGCTTTTAGTGTAGTGAGGCACCTAATAATTTTATTAATATATTATAATTAACACGTGAATTAAAAAGAATGAAGTATTTTTTTTTCGAAACACAGTGGACATACACCTATTAATAGTTAATTTAGTTTAAATAATTAAGTTAATATATGCCTATATATGTATACATATATGTACTTATTTTACTTTACTTTATATTACACTTCCACATAAAATAACATTTGCTAATTTTATTGAAACCGCACTCGATTTCGTATTAGTTGCAAAATAAACCACTAACTAACAACCAATTCGGAAACCACGTAATTAGTTCTCTATTTAAAACCATAGCGTAACGATCCAAAAGACCAAAACTACCTGACGTCACGAAAAAAATCGAGATTTTCAGTACATTTTGTCCAGTTACGTACATTCAAACAAATATATGGGTCACTCGATTTCCTTTCGCGGTATCGGGCTTGGTCCCACAGTATAAGACGTCATTCATAATGATAAGTAGGTACAATTCATTTTTCACTTTTGCGCTTATTCTGTAACACTTTGTCGTAACTAAAGTTTTGTCCTAGGATCCAAAACCTGAACTCAATAGTCCGCTACTCGGACCGTCACCTACCAGTGGTGAACACTCAAGGAGAAGTCCTGTTCAAGTCATTCTCGGACATGTTTGACGGCAATGGCGCACTGACGGCTGGTTCCAGAATATACAGTTTCAATGGCAGGAATATTCTGACGGACTCACATTGGTAAGCAATTTGTTAATCCACACTAATATTATAAAAACGCAAAATTGTGTGTTTGTTTGTACAAAGTCATATCTCGATTACGCTCTAAGAGAGAGACAGAGCTATACATAGCGAATAGCACTATCCCTTTTACATCATCGGAATTGGTCGGCATTCGGAATAGATCGGCAGCTCCAACAACGAAAACTCTTTTAATGATAGTAAACTATCCTGACGTTAAGGGTTTTATGCTAAAGTATCACGTTAAACTGTACCGTGCTTTTAATTTTTCTACAGGTGTTTATAATAAAACTTTGACCGTAGAGAACACTCCTTCTATCCTCTGGTGAAAGAAGCATTCAAGTATAGTAGAGTCCCACTAATCCGGCATTTCAGTACTCCAGCATATCCAGCAATCCAGCACTCTCCACCCTAAGCTGCCGTTACGTACCCCTGTTTACTCATGCCCTTATTAAATTAGTACATTCGGAAATTCATTTATATTCCCTCTATATGAAAGACTATTTAAAACATATCACCCTCACGAGCTGTTATCAATATCATAACAGCTTTATAGTGATAAGATGATATGAGTAACCCTCTTATGCCCTAAACCTATCAGGTGTGTTCATAAAAAAATTGAAAACATTAGATTTATTTTATAAATAAGACTTATTTTGCGACTCTATAACTCTATGTTCAACCACTGCAACATAACAGAGCTAGAATCAATAGTGGCTATCACCAAATTTCAGCTTTCTACGACCAGTAGTTTCGGCTGTGCATTGTCTGTCAGTCAGTCAGTCAGTAACGGAAGAATGTTATATTTTATATCGATTTCCTCTAGGCCACAAAAGATAATCTGGCATGGCTCCCGCGCGAACGGTGAACGTGCCTTGGACAGCTACTGTCAAGAGTGGCAGAATGGAGACCCTACCAGTCGCGGCCTGGGCTCCTCACTTCACTCACACAAACTACTTGCACAGGAGAGGTAAGGCATTGTTCATTCAGTTCTTAATGAAACCAGGAATAAAAACAATTGAACTATTTTTACCAATACCAATCACCATATAATATAATTCATTTGCCTCCTTTGTACTGCCTCGGCTATTCCAGTCGTTCCAAAAGCTTCCGTCAACAAAGGTCACAAAATATGTTATTGGGTTGTTACTCTGGAACTCTGGATCTATGTCTGGTTGTTGGCTTTAGGCTCTTTGTGTTACCCGTCTGAGAATAAAGGCGTTTATGTTGATAACACTTCCACCAATTAGAAATCATGGCAACGATAATGTCAAGAATTTCGGCAAGAAAAGGACTGGATAATCGAAGACCCTCCAATGTATTTTTACAGTACCATCAAAATATTTTCTCTTCGTCTGTACCTCCTTCAGAATTGACTGAGAAATTTCAATAACAAGCAATAGTATAGAAAATGTTTGCATAACAGTTAAGCTCCAAACGCTACTGTCCTTCAACACGAAACGTAAATCGTCATTCAAATGTATTAGAATTCCATTCAACTTTAAATCGAAGCCCTTTAATTGTTACTTTCACTCCATTTATCAACATACAACCTTAGCTCAACAACTGAGAGTACAAAATTCAAAATCACGACCCCAATCTAGTGGCTTAAAACTTGGGGTCCTCCAGTCCATTTTGATAATTCAATTTAAAGCAGAAGTGTATTTTGTTAGAAGGGTTCAAGGAATTAGCAAAGTTTATTCGTTGCTAATTTGCTGCTGCTTGCAAAAAGTTGATGAAATAACAGAAAGGACGTTTTATAAGATAGTATTTTTGTTTACAGATATCCTTGCAGTAGTCATTTTGTCGTACTGTGCGTTGAAGTGGCATCAGAAGTGAATTCACGAAGAAAACGAGAGACATCAAGGTAAGACACACTACGTCATTTGACAGGAAATCAAGAATAGTTTTTTCAAGGCGCAGTTGAAAGGACCAAACAAATAAAGAAAATTATAATGTTTTCTGTTTAAGACTAATCTAATTTAATCATATAAAAATCACTAACAAAATCTATTACAGATATAATGCAACCGGCATACTCGATGACGACGACTATCTTTATAATGCAGAGGAATATCAACAGCTACTGAACGAAATATTTGCTCAACCGTTTAGAGAAAATTAGGCTGTGACGTCACCGTTCATCTGTATTACGTCAGAATGCACCAACAGCTCGTAACGTTCGAAATTCGTATGATTTGAATTGACGTTGTTCATGCTATCTGTATTGTGTGATTAAACTATTATTCCAACAATAGTTCGAAATTTTCTCAGAGCTTCCAGAAGAGATGCTTAAATTTAAACTTTGGTGTTAAAGATTGGCAATTTAAATATGATCTCTTCTTACTTGGCAAAAATCAAAGGCAATAAAATCTATATATTTTGCCATTGATAGCTCATTTAACAACTCTTTCATTATACGATAGATTCGAACACAGACCTTGAAGTCTAGTCCTTTTGGTCTCTGAACGTTGTATTCTGATTCGAAAGTTACGCCCAAATAATATATAGCCAAATTCTGAATTTGCGGGCGATTTTGAAATGAGATTAAAGTATCAAGTCTCGGCGCTTGGTGTTCATATGAGATTCCTATTAAACTAAGCGACTAAGCTTAAGCCACTGAAAGTTACTACATACCTACATTTGTATTACTGTATGTATAGTGAATTGTAATTAGTTTGCGCTTCATACTTCGTTTAGGATGTTTGTAAATAAATTTTGTAAAATGTATCGATTGGATTGTACAATTGACAGGCTTAGGAATCGTCTCTTGAAGTAAAAGAAATATTATTTATAAAGTACGAATGCTTTGATGACTTTGATTGGCAAGCTATTTCAAGTGAAGATAGTGTAGTGGATATGCTAAGTCTTACCCGAAATATTGTGTAACCCACCTTATAAAAGTACATTAAGTTTAATTGAAGAATGACATAAATTAAAATACAATTGACAAACGGAAGTGTCTGATCTAGAGGCATTTAAAACAAACTAGTTTCCATAATTAGATCATTTAGTATTAAAGTGTTCAAAGTAGTTCATTAAAAAGTTAAATTCTTAAGACGATTCGTTAGCCTACAACTTAATTATTTCTAGGTTTAGACACAATACCAATGTTTGTGATTTTTTCGAGATATTATTATAATTCGAGACTGTACATACTATTATTATTCGAAGTAACTATCTTTGAGTTTAAGACGATTGAAGTATTTCAACTTAGTAAATTGTAATTATTTAAAATCTTTAGTAGCAAATATGTTTTTACTGACATGTAATTGACTGATTTTTTACTTAAGCACTTGTGTAATTTGATTTTTGCAGACATGGCAGGTGGTAATTTCAGTCATTGAACATAAAACACAAGATAAAATCAAATTTGGATAAACAAAAGTCCCTTTATTTTACTAAAATTATGCCCTTGTATGTCAAGACATACAAGGCAAGCCAGCACTCGGTTCTAAAAAAGAACCTGAAACAGACTGTATGACCGAGTTATAGTCAGCAAATAAAACACTTTTAAATTCTACCCTACGAAACCAAAAAAAAGCATGAGCGGTAGAAAAAAAAATTGTTTTCATTCGTGTTCGTCTATCTCAAAGACTCGCTTTGAAAATACGAACACATATTTTCATAAAAATCTCCCTTGTCATGTCTGCATTTATTTCTAAATTCGACAATAAAATATATTTTACTTAATATATTTGAAATATACATCTTATATCACACGTTCTATACTACATTGTATTTCGATTTAATGTTATACTTACCTATATACTATTTAATTACTCGTGTAAGTGAAACTTGGTCCATATATTTGACTTCTAGAAAAATATTACCTATGATAACTTTCTAACCACATACCTAGCCTAATATGCCTTTTTGTAGTTATTTTATCAAGCCAACGACACAAGAAATATTATTTAACTACTACAGTAAATAGTTAGTACATGAAACTTAGGGCTGCGTATAATGTCCAATGTTCACCCAATTGATCGAAAAAATTCCTTGTCACGATCCTATTCTATCGTATCGGATTGATAGCCAATCACAAATCGAGTCGTGCACAACAATCCGAAAAGACCAAAAACAGAAATTGGTCCTTCCATCCTTTCTAAACTCGTGCCATTCGATATGATACAGTGAAAGTCTGATTTATTTGCTATCTAAACTTGTATTTATAGTAGAATTAGACGTAGTGACGTACCTACCTGTATTTTTTTTACCAATAATTTTAATTTACTAGTCTCTCGCTGTTTTACTGTTTTTGTTGGCGATAGCGAATGTAATTTTGTAAAATGTAGAGGAAATAATATTTGAAAATTAACACATGTATCATTTTTATCACTTACAGCACGTTAGGCACGCTTTTGAACCTAAGCATGAAAGTAAAAAATCTCTGTCCGACGTGGGACGCAGAATATAGGGATGGGATAACTAATAATTTTAGGTAAAAATTAAAACGAGTTTTGGATGTTTTTTTCTCTGAATCTCTACATCCACTCAAGTGTTATAAACGAAATTATAGATATAATATTATATATATAAGAAATGATATATATAATATTATATATTTTTTAAAATGGCTTATAAAAATAGGTAATATTACACAAAAGAGATATTTCGAGAGCCTACTCAAGAAACTCCTTAGTGTAACTATTTTATTGTTTATAAATTTTGCAACTATTATGATACTTAGTGTTTTTACTAAAACTTTTCAGAAACACAAAAACAGTGAAACAGTTCTAATTGAATACAACATGACATACCGACAAGCATTTACGAGATATTCGTTAGTTGTATCGCTTTACATCGATTTAATGTAACAATTCGTGTATTATATTACGAACGACTGTATTTATATTGATAAGTAAAAAAATAAATGTTTTCACAACACTGTAGAAAAAAATGTTTGATTTTATTTTAAACAGCGGCCCAACATACCCTACATTCAATTATAAAAAGTCTTCAAAAAGANAATTCGTGTATTATATTACGAACGACTGTATTTATATTGATAAGTAAAAAAATAAATGTTTTCACGACACTGTAGAAAAAAATGTTTGATTTTATTTTAAACAGCGGCCCAACATACCCTACATTCAATTATAAAAAGTCTTCAAAAAGTACTTATACTATCAAGGAAACATTTTTAGAGTATTATTATATCAAAAAAGCTATATGAGTTTCATAGAAACAGCAATTTTCATATAATTCAAAAAATAATAAAGTGTGTTTTTCGTATTTCCTTAAAATACCTACAAAGGATTTAAAATTATTTTCATTGAACACAAAGGAACCAAGAAAAAAACAAGTTTAACAAGAAAACAAACTACATAAAAGTAAGATTTTCCTCTACGTAGGAAACAAAAATCAGTTCTACCAATCATACCTGAACGTAGCCATTGAACCAAAGCCCGTCAAGCGAACTCCAAAATCACAATTGAACGAGTAATTCCAGATACTATTGACGGTTGGTTCTATTGAAACGGTCTCTCCTTGATTTGTAGGAGGTAGTTCCGTTAGCAACACGCCACGGGCCTGCGATTGGCAGGCTAATTGATTTCAACTCAAACGCAGTCAGGTAAGGCGAATTTTAGCTGCAAAATTGTAAAGACGGTGCAGGCTGCAGGAGAAATACATTTCATAGACAGATTAGCTTTAAGCTAACTGAGATGGAGAATAAAGGGGAGAACTAAAGCTTTAGAAATTGATAAAGGATGTCAGGCAACAAAATTATTGGTTTTGAAAGGACTGTGAAAAGCGTCTCGGTAATCTAACGGCCGGCTTTAATAACGTATCTACCTTTAACCAGCTGCCAAATTAGATAAGAGATAGAGACAAACGTAGCTGAAACGTTATCTTTGAAAGGCAAACATGATGTTTCAGCTACTTTTGCTATCTTAGCTAGATTTGACAGTTGGTTAAAGGTAGATACGTTATTGAGACCGGCCGTCATTCATAAATACCGATCATAGATTACCAGTAACTAAGGTTTATAATAATACAATACAACGTGTAACAGAATAAATGCATCATTTCGTTTCGGGTCATTGTACTCGTCATTTTGGACAACTTTTACTATAGGACCAACCAAAAAAGATTTTACGCTTATTCTCTTACGCATTTATTGGAAAATTCTAATGATTTACCCAGAGGTACGGAATTATAGTTGGAAATTTCCAGAAATAAATCTATTTCTTGCCAAACCTAGGCATAGCTACCCATTGGTTTTTACAAAAGAGGTAGGTATTGTTTTTAAGGATTATAATAAAAGTTGTTTTACAGCCATTATAACAACTTTTATTATTATCCTTAAGTTTTCAGTGAGATTTTTGTTGAGGTTTTTTCCTTTTACAGGAAAATTCTAATGCTTTTCCTAGAGGCACGAAGTTATAACTGAAAGCCTGAAATGAAAGTATTCCTTGCCAGAAACCTCGGAGTAGACTGGTAACTTAAACCAAACTACTCATGCGCCATCCCATCTTCCTAGCTATTCGTGCTGTGCTGGCGCTGTTGCTGCGGCTGCAGAGAACCTCAAGCGGCGGAAATATAATAAACTTTTTGGTAGTTATATTTTCGAGCCGTTTGGGGTTGAAACTCAACCCCAAACGGCTCGAAATTGNCTCTCGGGTCTTGGGGTCCGAGTGCACATAACTTATTTAAAGATCTCTCAAGGCGCTTAGTTGACACTTCACGTGACCCAAGGGCTGGCTTTTACCTTGGTCAAAGAATAAGCATTGCCATACAACGTGACAATGCCGCCATTCTTTTGGGTACACTTCCAGTCGACAGCGATGCGGAAGAATTTTTTGATGCCATATTTTAGGGTTAATTTAGTTAGGAGTTTTTATTTTTATTTTTAGTGTGTATAGTTAGTTAAGTATTTATAGCATAAACTACGTTCTAAGTATTTGTTGTAAAGAATTATAAAAAAAAAGTTGTTCCGCTACAAGT
>NDFZ01000720.1:0-11673 GCA_002192655.3 Mamestra configurata | reverse complement strand
GGGAAATCAGGGACTATTCGGGTTACCCATTGAAAGAGTTTTCGATAGGGTTTTTCTAAGCGGTTAACCAGAAACCCATACGATATCAATCCTTATAATCAAGATATCACGTGATCACGAAGTGAGCTGTCATTTTATCTTGATTATATGGATTGACAGCTCACCTCGTGATCATTTCACCCAAGCCTTCACGCCGAACCTATACGTTCTTTCAATGATTTCCAAAAAATACTATATTTCTCCCAAAAAAAGGTGGCAAACCTAGGACACACGCCTTACTATATAGGCATCTAAGTAATTTAAATATTTATATTTAGCACGCATTTCGTCTACAAGCCTACGATGTCTAGTGGATGGTGCGTGGTGCTCCACCACTTACTTCGCAACAGTTTATTGAATAACCATATGGAAACCCAAACAAAACACTGGGTTTCCAGTTTAACCAGTTTAAGCCATTCAATGGGTTATCCATATGAATATGGGAACCCTTTCACTGGGTTTCAAGCATAGTATCGAATCGAAGAGAAGCCGTTTATGAGGATACCTGTATACTACTTGTATGGGTTTCAAGGAGTTACGTCATGATAAAGGTACCTACTTCATAAACGGCTTACCCCTTCGAAAGGCTTAACTCTTAACCGGGGTTGGACGGTCCCTGTAGGAATACATCAAATGACTTCTTCCGCTCTGGGTGGAGCGAAAGGGAATGTCAAACTCTTACTTACTAAAACCCATCCGTGTTCCTCCTTATGCCTCTACGTCCCAGGGCCGTGGTGACTCTTTCGAACCGGTGCTCTTTCAATTTCGACTGGTGGATGCCAAGCTTCACAGCTTGGCTCATCGCCGCAAGGTTGCCTGCTTGTCGGTCTTCTACAGACTGTACTTCGGGGAGAGTGTCCAGGAACTCCACGACCTCATTCCACCGGCCCCCTTCTACCATCGGACACGCACTGCAAGTTACCATCCCTACCTTGTTGCTATTCCACCAATTCGCAAAAAACGTTTCCAAACGTCTTTTATAATGCGCACAGCAAAGGAGTGGAACTCTCTGCCTGCGTCTGTGTTTCCGAACGCATACAACCCTAATTTCTTCAAAATTAGAGTGAACAGGCTTCTTCTGGGGAAGCTCGCTCCATCGTCGACTTTGTCTCAGTCATCTATGACCTAGACTAGAGTCAAGAGCAAACACATACCAAATTAAAAAAAAACCGCTATCTATTAACACTAGGGCGCACAAACTCATTAATACCTATACCTAATAATCATTTGGAAACATGGTAAAATTTAGTATCCGGATATCATTTTTACCTACTACTATCAGGATAATCCGGATATTTAATCCTAAGTACTTGGGAGTTGTCCTTCATAGTAAATTGCTCTTGAAAAGTCATTNGGGCGCACAAACTCATTAATACCTATACCTAATAATCATTTGGAAACATGGTAAAATTTAGTATCTGGATATCATTTTTACTTACTACTATCAGGATATTAATCCTAAGTACTTGGGAGTTGTCCTTCATAGTAAATTGCTCTTGAAAAGTCATTTCGACTACATCATCATCTTCTTAGCCTTTTCCCAATTATATTGGGGTTGGCTTCCAGTCAAACCGGATTCAGATGTATACCAGTATTTTTCGTGGAGCGGCTGCCTACCAGACCTCCACAACCCATTAACTGGGTAACACGGTAGTTCTTGGCAAGACTGGTGTCAGAATTATCTGGCTTCTGACTCTCGTAACGACTGCCAAAGATCTCCAAATGACAGCCGGGACCAAGTCAAGTCATGTCGACTACAAACTCAATTAAAACACAATCGTACCTACTTTAACTGTTACTATATATAAGTACATCAAATGTTAGGCAAAGCATGGGGGTCTCTACCCAAAGATTATGGTGTGGCTACACAGCAGCGATCAGCCAATGCTTTTCTATTTCGCTTTAGTTTGCTGGGTGAGGACGGCCCGGCACTCTCGACCACCAGAGATCAAAACTTTTTTTTTTAACTTTTATCAACGGTTCCAAAGACTAACCTGCTCCGATTTCACTGGCTTCATGGAAATAACTTACCCTTCACTCATACATTCAGCAGGAGGCAGCAATAGCTACCATCAGGCTAATGCGCCTAGCATATGGGGCAAGAACCATACTAGCACCTATGCTGGCTTTACCACCAAAACGGACTGAATAGTAACTGCTACTAAGATGTTCGAACATCTCATATTCTCACTATTTAACCTGCTAACCTTCTAAAAAAAGGAGGAGGTTCTCAATTCGTCGGAACCTTTTTTTATGTATGTTCCCCGATTACTCGAAGATGGCTGGACCGATTTGGATTTTTTTTTGTTTGATAGGGTGTAATTCCTTGGAGCGATTTGGGTAGTTTTTGGAAGAGAATGGAGGTGAAGATCTGATGAAGAACTTCGGAGATAGGCAACGGAACTCCTCAATAAATGATAACAAATGGACTGGGATTGCTGAAATCTCATGTCTGTCTATTGTTTACACCAGTTCATAACATAACATCACGTCAGTACGCTGTGAAGGGGGAAGCACATGTGAACCACTAAAAAGTAAAAAAAAAAACTTTTTACAAAAAAATACAACCGACTTACAAAAAATTCAAAAATAACTTTAATTTCGGAAGTCGGTGTCAAAAAATACCGACTGCGGAAATTAAAGTTATTTTATACTTTGTAGTGTATTTTTTGGAAGTCAGTTGTTTTTTTTTTCTTATAGTTTTTTTTAATATCCATAAATTCATATCCTTGTTATAATGTTTTCATTAAACTATTCCATGAAAACATTATGACAGTGATATTAATTAATTATTAATTTATTATCAATAACAGATAATAAAAAAAAATATTGATTGATTATATTCGTTTAATTTTACTTTTTACGATGATACCAGAAATACCCGGATATTGATACGATAGTATCCGGATTATCTGGCTAATAAAATGGGCTGGCTGATTTTAAATACCAGTTCAAAAAGAACTACTTACAATTTATAGCAATAAGTACAAACATTTTGTAAAAAATAAAGGCAAATCAAAAACAAATAGTATACCTACTTAACATACCTAAGATTTCTCACGTTTGTGTATATGAATGTCTTTTTTAAAGTCACTTTAAGATTAATACTGCACTGACTTTTAAAATATGTAGGTATGTATACTAACATGTCTTGTTCAATTCCCCTTAATACTAAAACTGCGTAGGCATACATCACATTTCTAAGGTTTCTCTTCAGTGTGCTTCCTAATATGAATTGTTAAAGCGCCTTTTTGATTAAAACTGCGCGGACATATGTTACACTTGTAAGGTTTTTCACCAGTATGCGTACGAATGTGAACTGTTAAATTGCCCTTAATACTAAAACTGCGTAGGCATACATCGAATTTCTAAGGTTTCTCTTCAGTGTGCTTCCTAATATGAATTGTTAAAGCGCCTTTTTGATTAAAACTGCGCGGACATATGTTACACTTGTAAGGTTTTTCGCCAGTATGCGTACGAATGTGAACTGTTAAATTACCCTTATTACTAAAACTGCGATGACAAACTCCACATTTGAAGGGCTTTTCACCAGTGTGCGTAAGAATGTGTCTCGATAAATGACTCTTCTCCCTAAAACAATTCTGACAGACATCACACTTGAAACGTTTTTCCCCAGTGTGCGTACGAATGTGTCGTGTTAAATGACCCTTCAAACTAAAACAATGCTGACAGACATCACATTTGAAAGGTTTTACACCAGTGTGCGCACGAACGTGACTTGTTAAATTATTCTTCTCACTAAAACAACGCTGGCAGATATCACATTTGTAAGGTTTTTCACCAGTATGTATACGAATATGTTTTGTTAAAGTCCCCTTTTCACTAAACCTGCGTTGACATATGTCACACTCGTAAGGTTTTTCCCCAGTGTGCGTACGAATGTGAATATTAAAAGCACCCTTATGATTAAAACTGTGGCGACAAATTTTACATTCGAAAGGTTTTTTACCAGTGTGTTTACGAATATGATTTGTTAAGCTACTCTTTTGCCTAAACACTCGCTGACAGACATCACATTTGAAATGTTTTTTGCCACTGTGTATAAAAATATGTTTTACTAAACTATACTTATGATTAAAACAAAGTTGACAAACTTCACATTTGTACGGTTTTTCACCTGTGTGTATACGAAGATGTTTTGTTAAACTATAATTTCGATCGAAACTACGCAGACATATTTCACATTTGAAAGATTTTTTTTTGCATTTAATTTCTAATTCATTACCGCAATTTGTATCCGAAGTAAAATGATAAACTCCACGTTTTATGTCAGTGAAAGGTTCCAATTTTGATACTGTTGTTAACGCACAGTTTTCAGTTTTCGGAATAACATGCGCATAAGATTGTTCATTTAATTGTTGCTCTTCTGTAACCACATCTTCAAGTTTTGGTTTCTTTCTAGATATTTTATGATCTTCCACTTCAATTTTAAATACCGTAGGCACATCATCTTCTACATCTGCAAAGCTGTTTTCCTGATTTTCCAGTTCTAGCTCTGCAAGTAAACAAGACCAGAGTGAATCGTTTCTAATATGGGAAACCGTTTTCGAAAGACCGGGTTATTGATGAACGAAGAAACGTGAATGAAGCAAAAGGAGTATAGGTCGGCTCAAATCTAGTTCTCACCAGCCCGTCCCTAGCTGTCCTCCCGCCAGCGACGCCATAAGCCGAGGCCCGTACCCCACAGGGGGTGCCCGCGAGCGTGTAGTCGCTTAGTTTGTAAGTTCTTTATAAGCCCTGGCTGGAGGCATTAACCTTTTGAACGCCAGAACATAAACGCATCGGCCTGCCCCCGACGCCAAGCCACAAATTTACCGTACTTTTTGTCACGTATTTGTGAGGTTTGGCGTACAGGGCACGCGCTTGCTTGTCACCTATTCGTGACAGGGCGTTCAAAAGGTTAAGGCCACCACAGGCAAGCCCGGTTCAGCAGTCGACAGCCTTAGATTGTACAGAAAGCAGCCACTCACCAAAAAAAAGTCGGTTCAAATTTAATGACGTCTGTAAAGACCAGTTTTCGTTGCGCAGTACATCACCCTTCACCGCCGCTCACGGCTCACAATTGTCACGTTAAAAAAAAAATGTGTGCGTGTACTAGTGTACACACGTAAGAAGTGAAACTTCTTTACGACCTTATTTTTCGAAAAATGATCTACTATATGCAACTATATGACTGGCCTGTTGGTCGAGTGGTTAGTGACCCTGACTGCTAAACCGGAGATCGCGGGTTCGATTCCCACCCAGGACAAATGTTTGTGTGATGAGCATGATCATTTGTTCTGTGTCTGGGTGTAATTTGTCTATAATATGTATGTATTTAGAAATATATAAGTATGTTTATCAGTTGTCTGGTTGCCATAGCACAGGCTCTGCCTAGTTTGGGATCGCATGACCGTGTGTGGGTTGTCCCAAGATATTATTAACTTTTCAGAAATTGGTTAAATAAAGTTAAATTATGAAGTTTAACAAAAGGCTTTTATTATCATAGACATGAATACAAATAATACAGTTATTTCATTGTACCTTATTACTACTAAGATTATGACAGCATTTCATTGAGTTGTGAACAATGCCGATGATTAACATATTTAACATCAACTTGAATAGTAATTTGAATTTGAAGATTCCACAGGATTTGTGGATATTTCCATCGTTGAATCTAAAAAAAAATAATTAATAAATTTACTAAAGATTGTTATTATTATATATTATTTATTTAAGATATTATTTTTAGGACATAAATGATACTTATTTTTTTGTAAATAGGATAAACATAACACTGTCAATAATATATAATTTATTTATTAAATAAATAAATTATAATTTTGATCGTAGTTAACTGAAAAACTCTTACCTGCTGATTGGATCTTCAATTTTTTTCGGGTTCTATATTCTTTGGCACGCTCTGCGTCTGATTTCTTATGTTTTAAATGATTCACTAATAGAGTATCCTTCTTTTTCCGAGCTCTATACTCTCGCATTCGCTCTGCAGCTGTTTTTGGATAACCATGATGGATTGAAGAAAGATCACTCGTTGCTTGAGTTTCATTCCCACAGACATAGCTTGTGGTAGTGATTGATGCACTGAGTTGTGAACAATGCTGAGGATGGTCCTCAACTTGTACAGGATTTGTGGATATTTCCATCGTTGAATCTAAAAAAAAAATGTTAATTAATTTACAAAAAATATATATTTCAGAATTTATATTTCATGATAATTAATTGATGTTTATTAAATAAACAGTCGTATTAGTTATTAATAACTAGTTTTAATGGAATTATAGACATTGACCGATAGTTACAATCAAAAACTGAGGATAACCTTAAATAACTTGAAAAAATTAAACCCATAATCACACCCACGTGTTGATGTATTGAAAAATACAATCAAAAACTGAGGCTAACTTCAAATAACTTAGAAAAATAAATACCACAATCACACCCAAGTATTAGAAAAAGAGATATAATTACTTACTTTTTTTTAGAAATTCACTGGAATTAGAATTAAAATAAACCCTTTGATTTTGATTATATAAATATAATATATATATATCATTTATAACATCACTATAGAGTGTTAGAAATAAATAAGGGTGCAATAGAAGTTAACGGAATGAATGAGAAGTGTGGAGCTGTGGTGGAGCGGAGTGCGACCATTGTGCGACCCGACTCTACTGCACTGAACGTAAACTGACGCGACGCTAGTGCTACTCTGTACACGATAGAACTGTGATGGAGGGGACTGGTGGACGAGGCTGAGCAAAGCAACAGACAGTGATACGTAACTCAAACGTTCACTGCCTTCTGAGAATTCATTCACCGACAATAATTACTAGTTATCTAGTAATTTGCTATCTACATTGCGTTGTATTCAGAATTCAAATGCTAGGCGATTCTACGTTTTTTTTTAAGGATGGGAAATCATCAAATGACTTCTTCCGCTCTGGGTGGAGCGGAAGGGCGTGTCAGACTCTTACTGACTAAAACCCATCCGTGTTCCTTCTAAAGCCCTTTGTAAAACTATTTTTCTTCAATATAACGAATTGTGTAGGTACTAAGTTTTGACCTTCAAGCAACAGTCGCAATTATAAATTTATAATATTAATTACATAATATTTAGAAACGCTTAGTTGAAAAACTTGTTATGTTACTTTGTAAAAATTAAAACAAAAGATCTAAAATAACTCTACGCTTCTCATTAGGTAAACTATCTCTTATACAAAAAACGGTCAAGTCTAGTGGCGGGGAGTAAGTCCGCTTAAACGACATGCTATCCCTACTCCGCTGGAGAAAGTACTCTTCGAATCAACCGTGGTAGGGACAAGAAAAAGATGGCGCGTTACAGAAAAATGTGACGCGTGACCGAGAAATGTGACGGTAATTTTTTTTCCAACGCCGATAAAGAAGTTTCACTTCAAAAAATGAAGACGATACAGGTCGTTGAAAACTCGTGTGACGTCACTTGCCAGTACAATTTTTAATGGAAAGTGACGTTACAAGCCCCCACTCCTTATCTTTGATGCGTTTTATCTTCGTTATTTTTTATTGATTTGATAAAATAAAAAATACGTATCCAATATTTTCCGATGATTTAACTGACGGACAGAATCATATTTTTATAACCCAGCCAACATCCCTATTTTGTTTAGCTTGATGTGCTGGCATCGGCACAATAAAATAGACACAAAAAAAAACACCTTTTCTTTATATTGCCGGTCAGTACGCACGTATGGGAACTGGCAACTATATCGGCAACGTGACTCTTTAGAGAGTCCATGTTGCTAATAGTTTTTGTTTGTTTAAGTGTGTTTCACCTAGCGCCGGGATTTTGAAAAAAAAAAAAAAAAAACATAATGGCGGCCGGGTAGCTATGCCACAAAGCCCGCCAAATGCTCCGTTTTACAGAAATAATTTATTGCATTTGGAATGACAGGTCAGCTTTTCTTTTGAGTTCCACACAGAAAAAGGAAATATTTTACCCCTTTATTGGATGAATTTATATTATTAAGTTATATTGAAAGAGCGAGCGAAGCGAGCTCGAAAAATGTCAAACCTGTCTTTAAATAATTAGGTACATCAATCAATCAAAATTCAAAAGTCATTTATTCAAATTAGGCTGAGTGCCAGCACTTTTTGAACGTCAAAGTTCTACATAAAGACAGTCCCCCAAAACGCCCGCCCGTCACCACTTCCTAGTGTTGTAGCTGGGAAGAAGAAGTGGCGCAACAAACTCCCCAGCAACGATCAGAAGAATTTTATATAAATTGATCAATCAATCAATTTATATAAAATTCTTCCCAAAAATATTGCATTAGATCTATGACCGGCATTAATTCAACAGACAGCTGTATTCCCATGTTTAAACCTTTCCATCACTTTATAATCCGGAGGTAGCATTATTTGTTAAAACGAACCTAAATCTTTTTGAAACAATGATGAATCATTCTTCAAGCCGGCATTACTGGGATCCCAATAAAAAGGTCTATTACACACAGGTAGTTTCAACAACACTGCTGATTCCGTTACTGAGTGACTGACTGCCTGACAGACAGCGAACAACCGAAACTACTGGTCGTAGAAAGCTGAAAGGGGGATGCCAAGCCGCCATAGTGATTTAGGCCCTGAGTGAAAACAAGTAACATGGAATGCATTGGGACTTCTATAAACAAAAGGACAAATAAATAAAGTACAAAATATCGCACCTTTAAAGTAAAACCGTTAGTTACTAAACGAAATTACGAAATTTTATAGGGGAGCTAATTAGAAAATAGTCACTGTTTTTAGATAGATGGCATTGATACCTCAATTCATGAAAATTTTCGTTTAGTAACGGTTTTACTTTAAAGGTGCGATGTGTAAATGTCAAATCAATGTTTTGCAACAAATCTTTATTTTTTCCAGAATTTTAAATTGGCAACCTAGCAAATGTCTGTTTATTTCGTTGTATCGTTTCAATATTTATTATTTATTATTAAATGTTACTGACTTGTATCGCGTCGTGAATAGAAGAGTTAATTACGTAAAATTGACTTTTTTTTTACTAAATTAAATTCCTTGGGCATCGCAAGGCCTAAAATCGGCATTCCCCTTTGGCGGGTTGAGGATTTCTCGAAACTCCAACGGGAACGGGAAAAAACGGGTCTGCGTACGAAGTCGCGGGGAAAAGAGACCTTGGAACGAACTTTTTAGTGCTGGATCGGCCCCACAGTCGTCTCCCATTTGCTCTATGAGTTTGTAGTTTAATTTCCATTCTCTTTTGTCAACAAAATCCTAATTTTCTCGACTTAGTTAAGGTACCTACTATATATACTCTCACCAGAAGTAAATTGATAACTAAGCTTACCAATTGGCTGCAGGAGTTGCTGAAGGTGTCCTTATAGTTAACTCATAGTACCTACATCAAGTTATAGTATACCGGTTAGTTATAATTATATTTCGTGTAATATACTATGTATGCGTATTACCTATCAAACACCACACACACACAGACATACTGTACATACACACCCTCATTTTACCTAGTTCCCACAACACTGTACTTGCCCGGATTTGCTACAATTTTTTTGTCATGGTATATAGGACTCTTGTCTTTTTGTTCTTAAAACTTACCATCACTTTGATATTCCTGCTTAACCTCAATATTATCATCAAGTCTCTCAAAAACAACTGGAAATTCTTGTTTGATAGCAATATTTTCTGTTTGGAGTTCTTCAACTAGACTGATGCACTCTATAGGTGATTGAATAAACCCATAGAAACACTCTGGGTGATCTTGATTTATTAAAGGATTTGGCTGTAAAAATATTACAATAGTATTAGATGGGTAACCATGCGTTACAAGAATAGGTAAATATCTGTTGAAGAATACTTCACCTCACAACCCTCGTTCATCAACTGAGTGAACAGCTCTTCAGCTTCCAGACATTTTCTCTGGAATTGGTAGCATTGCTTCAGTTTAGTGCAGCAGAAGTAACAAGCGAGCATCGGTCTACTGTCCTCAGTTACAAACTGCAACAAGACATGTCTTACACTATTTTGTTTTAATGTATTAATTACATTCAACTGTACTATTGTAATACTGTCCAAGGGGAAGTCTAATAGTGGCACCGGGGACTGAAACATGTGTGGAAATCTGAGAAAATATGGGCATGTGATGCAGAGGAATTAGGAACACAGAGAGGAGATTTTGTAGTGTGAGGATAGACGTCTACGAGAAACCATTTCTCCAAGATGACCTTCACACCAAAGAGCATTTCCTTTTGGCAATGACATAATAGTTGTAGATATTGTTAAGCGCCAGAATTAATGTTGGGTACATTAAGTTACTACTAGTGCCATCTAGTATCGAGTAGCAGAACTAGTAGAGTCAAGTACCTTCTAGACATTTCTTTGCCAGAACATTCTACACTTCTCGATATCTGGTCAGTCGGCAGCGGTAGTTACGAGTACTTTCCAGATGTTTCGAGAATGGAAGTTTCTAGAATAAACTGACCTATATAAGGAGCGCGTATTCCGCGACCGAGTCAGTCCAGTTCGATCTAGCCCGCCCGTACCCCACAGGGGGTGCCCTTAGCGTGTAGTCGCTTAGTTTGTAAGTTTTTTATAAGCCCTGGCTGGAGGCTTTAATATTATATTNAAAAAAAAAAAAAAGCGACCGAGTCAGTATTGGATACAAGCGAAATAAATAAATATCTTTGTTACTTACTTTTTATGTTAAATATGTTATTTCCAGAGATCAGAATAGGTACTCTATATTTTCCTAATGTTCGTGAAAGTAAGTAACATAGGGTTGATAATACCTCCTGTGAAATACCGGAATAAATGGAATCATGACAGTTAAAACCTAGGATTATAAAAACATGAACTGGACTTTGAGTATAGTTACAAATTATTGATTTGAAGAATCAAAAGAAGAAAGAGTTATGTGAAAACAAAGCTATTTAATTTAAAAGTTTTATTAGGTATGTTACTCTAAAAACATAATAAGATTCTTCAATATAATAATTTTGTTCAAATGTATTTAAAGCGCAATGAGTTATTTGCAACTTCTTAAATCCCGGGATACAATCATCATGTTTATGATTCCGGGATTTTAGAGGAGGTATTATCAACTGTATGTTACTTACTTCCACGAACATTAGGTAAATATAGTCTACCTATTCCGATCTCTGGTTATTTCCTATACTATAAAAGAGAAATCACAAATCAATAATACTTATATGTAGGTGATAGACTATGTCATAAAATTGTGTCTTGTTAAATATTAGAGTTTAATAAATAAAAGATTGTTAGTGTTTATTTAATTATTAATAAATGAAATAAAATAAAAAAAGGCTTTTCTATCCTGTAATTTTTTACATTTCTTACAAACTATGCATTAAGTTTGGTTTGTTCTGTTATTATTTTGTTATATCAATGTAGCTATACCTACTTCTATCTACTTGTTTTTTTACATCAAATTATAATATGTTATTTACATGAACTCAATTTCAACATTTTCATAAATAATGTTATTTATGAAATTGTTGAAATTATTATAAGATTTTGAGTCACAATATTAACCTTTTCACCGCCAAGCACTTCTATAGAAGTTCGGGATTTTCGTGCCACCAG
>NDFZ01000719.1:0-11666 GCA_002192655.3 Mamestra configurata | reverse complement strand
GGATTCTCTTCCCTTATCCCTATTTATATGGGATCGGCGAAGCATGATTGTCTCGAAGACCAACATGTCATCGCCGCAAGGTTGCCTGGTCGTCGGTCTTCTACAGATTGTATTTCGGGGAGAGCGTCCAGGAACTCCACGACCTCATCCCAGCGGCCCCCTTCTACCATCGGCCATCTAGACGCACTGCAAGTTACCATCCCTACCGTGTTGCTATTCCACCAATTCGCACTAAACGTCTTTTATAATGCGCATAGCTAAGGAGTGGAACTCTCTGCCTGCGTCTGTGTTTCCGAACGCATACAACCCTAATCTCTTCAAAATAAGAGTGAACAGGCTTCTTCTGGGTGAGCTCGCTCCATCGTGGACTTTGTCTCTGTCATCTATGACCTAGACTGGAGTCAAGAGCAAACACATATGAAATAAAAAAAATAAAAAATGTGAAGACAATCTCTTCATCTTCCACACTTCTCTATTAGCCGTCTTCTCAGTACTCACCCCTACTCTAGTTTTCAAGAACATGGCTTTGAATTTCGTATGTTGCAAAACATTGAAATATTCAATAAGTATTATAATATATTTTGACCTTTATGGCCATTTTTTCCGTCTGAACAATGTTTTCGCAGATGGTCACATGTCACGGACAACTAATGAATCAATTCGATTCACTTTACGACGCTTTTCCGAAAATTCAATAACATTTTCAAAGAATGGCGACTAATTAAACCAGTATATTATTTTGACGTATCCTGTTTCAACTCCATCATTGTCACTACCTAATAAACGTCCGATCACCGAAGTTAAGCAACATCGGGCACGGTCAGTACTTGGATGGGTGACTATTTAATATAAGTAAGGTGTAATATCATTAAGATATCTGTGCTGTAAAGATGTGGAAGTTGAAAAGTTCCACCTGATGCACTCCCCCTTTCATCAGTCTTATAGTCCGATGGGATGATATTGACTCGACCGGAGAGAGATCTGGCGCTGGACCAACCCGACAACGTGCTTACCTAACTTCGGACTGTCACAGAATTTCAAATGTGAAAACAATAAAACACTTTTTGCACGATCTGAGAATCGAACATCAAAAGTCCCGTGTTGCTGAGCGTGGCCGCATCGTAGGAGTCCACTTTGTTAGAATAAGGGGTAACTAGTTCTGAACCCTCTGCCAGCATCTGTGTTCCGGTGTTCCCTTCCACTTCTTGCCTTCAAAGTAAAAGTGAACAGGCATCTTCTGGGCTCACTCGTTGTATGGTAGACCGCACTCATCGCTAACTATCTTGCGAGATCGAGGCTAAAATAATTGCAATGTTTAATTTGTTGGAAGTCAAATTATGATTAATTATAGCTTTTGCCCGCAACTTCGTACGCGCATATCCCATTCCCGTAGGAATTTCGTGACGAATTATAGACATAAACCTTCTGTTTGAATCACTCTGATGACAACCGCATTAAAAATCCGTTGCGTAGTGTAAAAGATCTAAGCGAACAGACAGCGGAAGCGACTTCATTTTATACTATGTAAAGATTAATCAATCAATATATATGTATATATCCTTATGTATAAAACTCTTCCGTTACTGACTGACTGAGTGACTGACAGACAACGCACAGCTGAAACTATTGGTCGTAGAAAGCTGAAATTTGGCATGAAGGTTCCTTGGAAATAAAATTTTCCGCCGAAATTCCTACGGGAACCGGGAAAAACGGGATATGCGCGTACGTAGTCGCGGGGAAAAGATACTAAAAAGATAAAATTATTCGAAAAAAACGAGTTACTAAATACTTATAATGGCTACCTAATCTTCGATGGTGGTGGCTCCTTCGATTCACTCCATATTTAACTGTTACTTTCATATGTTGTACCTAGTTTAGTTACGACACCCTGTGCCTTATTCGGTTGTTTACAAAAATGTAATAATCAGCGTTATCGTAATAACAATAAGATAATCCACATTAAATACTTCTTATCAAAACTACAAGTCTTGTGCCGACATTCATTGGCGGTGTAGTCAACCAGTGGTCCTTTGTTGGGCTCTATCTCTTCCCAGCTGTGAAGAGGTGAAGGCAGACAAAAAAAATCAGGTAAAACGTTTGAAAACACCAAATTTATCAGCCTGTCAGTCTTATAAAACAACTTTTTCATGATTTAAACTAGTGTTACTTTAATGAGAAGCAACGATAGATATCACTTCCTCTGTAGAAGAAAGATATCTTCTCTTCTATTCGAACTTAAAAACTAGATCCAAAACCCTGGATCCTAGGCATAAATCCTACCTACCGTCGGGAAATGTGATAGTGTCATGCATCTTGTATTACTTGTATAGCCCCGTCTTCCTCCCATACCGGGAATATGATTGTTTTAAGATGTCTTAGTAGGGTTTTGCTACCTTCGGCATTGTTTTCAGTATCGCCTAAGGGCGTTGCGTCCTTTGTTATCAAAAAGCTGAAATTACCTACTTACCTACGTGATCATTGTTTGTGTCAAGCGAGTGTACAAAAGCTGGTCGAAATGGACAAGACAGTATATCGATACTGGAAGTATCAATTGACGTATGGGGCATTTACCCAAAAAGGGCCATCCATAAATTACGTCACACGTTAAGGGGTGGGGGGAGGGGGCCGACGAAATGTGACATTGTGTGACAAGGGGTGGCATGGGTCTTAAATTTCGTGACGTCACATTTCAAAATCAAATGAGGATTCAAAAAAATGAGGATTCAAAAACGTAATTTGAACTATTAACGAAAAACTTAAAAATATTTTGAGTCCTATGAGCATTATCATAAGGTTTCAGTTTTTTGCTTTGTTATTTTTTAATGTTTGATTTAATGTTGATTTTATTAAAAATAAATAAATCTGGTATAAAATAATGTCGGAAGTGCTGTTATAATTTAATAATTTCAAGGTATTTTACAAAATATGTCACGTCACACTAAGGAGGGGGAAGTCTCACAAATGTGACCAGCTATGACAAGGACGGGGAGGGGGTCATAAACACATAAAATTCGTGTGACGTAATTTATGGATGGCCCCAAATGCCAAATTGCCGCTACGACAATTAACGTAAGGTTCATTTACGCAAAAAGCCAAATAGTCCCTTATGTTAATTGATATTTCCAGTACTTATCGATATGCTTTTAGGTAGTACATAGCCTGAACATCAAGCGATATTGTGGTTGTGACTTATAATATTTTCAAAAAAGTACAAAATGTCTTGCGAAGTACATGCTCGATCTCTCGCCATTGTTTCATTTCCCAGTTCACAAGCGTTTATTAATTCACCACAAGGAAAAGGCATGTAAAACCAACAAGGTGCCAACGATGTCAACAAGTAATTCAACCAAACAATAATGATTTGTTCAGGTGCTGAATAAGACAATTATTATGGTAATTTTGGAGCACAAATAGTTGACGGATATTGATATTATAAAAGATGTCGCACGAGGTACAGATCGTGTGGGAGTTTAGTCGTTTAGTTGGGGTTAGTATAGATAGTGCTGTGGAGGTAGGTCTGTATTTTATTCATGTTTTTTTTGAAAATATTATCGGCTGTACTCAACCTGCGGCCCGCGGGCCGCATGTGTCCCGCCAAGCTTCTCTGTGTGGCCCTGTAGCCTAGCACACTATTGAAGCTATATTTAGTCAGTGTATCAATGTGTACATTGTAAAATATCACGTGAAATTGTAAACAATTTTTTCTCATTAAGACACGGATATATTGGACACTATTGAATTTGGATGGGATTGATTGTATTCAAAATGATTTTTCCATAAAATTTCGAGAAATTATTATCTAATAAATATTTGTTACAATCTTACGGAGTCTGCAATTTTCCGCTGACATATATATCTATACTGTACTGATTCACTCCTTGACGACGCGCTGAGACTATTCCTCACCCACTATTAACGTGAAAAAGTTGGCCTATATGAAAACGGTCCTTTTGTCACAAATTCAAAAGTCCCATTCATGTAGAAAATATGTAAAATTTTATTATTGCGGCCCATCATGACAATAGTTGAAGCACGATGTGGCCTAGAGAGAAAAAAGATTGAGTACGGCTGGTCTACATAATATAAAACAACATGGCTTCCCCGCCGTCTGTTCCCCTGTACGCTTACATCTTTTAAACTACGCAACAGATTTTGATGCGGTTTTCACTATCATTTAGAACATTTCTTCCGGAAGGATTGTATGTAAAATTCATTTAATTAATTATTAATGATGTAGTCGATGTCTGTATATTAGATACCCTTGCGAAGCCGGGGCGGGTCGCTAGTAAATTTATATACATAACAATAACAAGTGCCTCCGCAACGCATACGCGCTAACGCATCATAACGTCTATCTATTTGACTGGCCTGTTGGTCGAGTGGGTTCGATTCCCACCCAGGACAAATCTTTGTGTGATGAGCATGATCATTTGTTCTGTGTCCGGGTGTAATTTGTCTATTATATGTATGTATTTAGAAATATATAAGTATATTTATCAGTTATCTGGTTGCCAAAGCACAGGCTCTGCCTAGTTTGGGATCGGATGGCCCTGTGTGAGTTGTCCCAAGATATTATTATTAGTATTATATTATTTCTTCCGGAAGGATTATTAAGTAAAATACATTTAATTAATTATAAATGATGTAGTCGATGTCCAAAAAGCCATTTTTGGGTGCAAATGAGTAAATATTACCCTTGCGAAGCCGGCACGGGTCTCTAGTAAATTTATATACATAACAAGTGCCTCCGCAACGTCTATCTATTTGTCAACAACAAAATTTGATAGTCTATAATATCTCCGTGTCGGTTCGAGAAATTGTGGACTGACAAAAACTGGAGACCAATCAGCACTCTGGTCTACAATTTATCTGTTTTGGTGTGATAGTTCAATAAAGCTGTGTAAAAACTGGTCACGTGCGAGTCGGACTCTCACACGAAGGGTTCCGAAAAAAAGCACGTTTCTTGTATGGGAGCCCCTTTTTATCTTTATTTTTTTATTATTATTATTAGTTATAATAGCGGCAATAGAAAAACACTCTGTGAAAATTTCAACTGTCTACCTATTACGGTTCTTGAGATTCAGCCCGCTGACAGACGGACGGACAGCAGAGGCTAAGTAATAGGGTTCAATAGGTTACCCTTTGGGAACGAAACTCTAAAAATGTGCACTTTCCTACAATTTGCCTTTTTTTTTTTAATTGACCTGTTCCTGGCTAGGAATACCGAATGATGCAGTTTTAAGTGTTTTCTGATATTCCTCATAGTTTCGGGTTTAGACATCCACGCATACCTACTATAAAAATTCTCCCTGTATAATAACTCTCCCTGTTTAAAAATCAAACTGGTTGATTTGTGTATTAACTTTATAGTATTAACTTTATATATATACTGTTTCTTTTTTGTGTTTTTATTTTTCTGTTAACTCACACACTGATTAATTAATGGTTTTATATTTGTTAATATGTGAGTACCATTTACCTAAATTGGTTTAGAAAATAAATAAGTTAACCTCTGCTGGTAATACTTTGTTCCTATAAGTAGCATACTCTGGGTGCATCGTCCTCACATAATATTAAATTAATTTTTGGATACCAAATTTTGTAAAACAATTTTTTTGAAAAGAGTAACTATGGAGCTTCTTGTCCGTTCTTCTCCATAAGAATCTACCTTTCCGAATGTACAGTAGAGTCACTTTATTAATGTAATACTATTATTTTACTGAACTGTAAATTATGACGTTCAAGGTGCCGTTTAATGGCCTAATTGAAATGAACGTTTTGACTTTGACTTTAACTTTAACTTAACAAAAATATGGAAGCCATAATATTTTTTTTTTATATTGTATTTCTATTGTTTTCTTTCAGAAATGAGTTTTAGACTGATTTTATTGCTATGGTTGCTGAACTACTCATCAGCTCAAGATGCCAACTGCGATTATTATCAGTCTGTAAGTTCAATACTCAATACTCAATTTTTTATTGCATTCCACAATGTAGACTTAGGTGGTAAACATTTATTTGGTAACAATCGTGGACCCTGTCGGGCACAGCAAAAGTAAGTATGTGGAGAGGACTTATCATTTAAGTATATAATAATCTAATTATGCTAAAANAAAAAAAAAAAAAAAAAAAAAAAATTCTTCTTAAAAAGTTCTCTAAATCATCATCTTCCTGCCCTTATCCCATGTTACTTGGGGTCGGCGCAACACGTTTTTTTCTCTCATTCTGTCCTGTCAGCCGTCACGCTATCACTAACTCCCTTTTCTTTCATATCACTCCTAATACAATTCATCCATCCACATTTACATTCATAACTCTTTTCGTTACGTGCATTTCATCCCTATTATAAGTAAGTTCTCTAAATATTATTAATAATTGTACTGCAAAGGCCGGTTACTAACAATCTGCTTCGACGGTCTAGTGACTGCGTCATTGGTCTGAACATTAGGTCCCTAGTTGGATTCCCGGGCCGCGCAAAGTGCTATTACAGTCATTTCTATCTGGAAATTCTCAGAAGCAGATGGGCTAGGCCTGGAGTCTGAGTTTGTGCCCTGCTGGTGGCAGCAGGGTCGCCACCTATAGCATGTCACTTAAACATCATGACGAATTATGATTTCTATAGGTACAACACTGCCCATTGAGAATATAGATAACGCATTCAACTGACTTAATCAGGGAGCGTTCAAGTATTACGTAACGCAATTTTTGAAGATTCTTGACCCTCCCTCCGCCCCATGTAACGCGCCGTAACGTTTATCTATACCCCCTCCCCCTCCCGAAACGTTACGTATCATCCAAGTGACAATTTTAACCTAAAAGTCACAATGATAATTATGTCTACTACTCTCATGTTACCAAATTTTTTAATTAATAAATGTCATTTCAAGAAAAATATTGATGTTTATTTTTGTTTGGCAAAATGACTACTGTTTAGTGACTGTGTAACTCGAAAATATGTTTAGTGAGCTAGCGCTAAATAAAAAAACAATGTTACGTAACGCGTTGTTCGAACACCCCTCCCGCCCCTGTAACGCATCATAACGTTTTACAAGACCCCCCTCCCCCCAAATTGCGTTACGTAATACTTGAACGCCCCCTCAGTCGTTGAATTAGCTACCTAGCCTTTTCATTGAACGGCGTCGATTAATCAGCGGCATAAAAACATTTAATTTAAGAACGGGCTAGCAGAAGCTTAGCCCGCTCATAGAATAGGGTAACCGTGAGACTAAAATCAATTCAATATTTAATTTTGAGATTTTTTTAATCCTGAAAAATACTTAAAATTCTTTAAAAAGTTTGTTCAAAGGCGTATCTATGCGTAGCCATGTTGCAAAATTGGCCATTTCATGAAATGGTTACCTCAAATTAACCTTGACGACGGACTATTTCTCCTTGCAGGATTTAATACTACTGTTTAGTTTATAAGTTTNGACTGTTACGAGCTAGGGGTTCGTGACAATAAAACAGCCGATTAAATAACCAAAATGACACTTTATTTTAAAAACACTAATTACAACTTTAAACTCACTAATTATAAAATACAACTTCACCACTGGCACTTGAAGATCGCTTCCGAAGTATTCGCTTGTATCGCAAATCCAATACTGACTCGGTCGCGGGCTATGCGCTCCTTATATAAGTCAGTTAATTCCAGAACCTTCTATTGTCGAAACATCTGGAAAGTTCGCCTAAATACCGGTCCCGACTGACCAGATGTCGAGAACCCTAGAAGGTTCTAGCATAGAAAATACTAGAAGGTACTTGACTCTACTACTTCTGCTACTCGATACGAGATGGCGCTAGTAGTAACTAATGTCATTATGTACCTGGCATTCATTCTGGCGCGTAACAGTACCTACCTAACATGAATGGGATGACCGCGTCGGGATGCCCTAGGCTCCAAAATGACTTGGCTAAGCAAGTCATTAAACGATATTGAACCAAGTGATTTTTGACTAGCTGTTCAATTAAATGCCGAGTTTTCACTTAGGCCGTTGTTTTTTTTTTATCAAGAACAATTAACATTGTCTTTGATACATTACATACACACATCATTCATTATCAATAATATTATGAAGGTTCTAAGAATGAACATGCACAATAATAAATAAAATTATTAAAAAAATAATAAATGGCGCCGTTCAATGAAAAGGCTAGGCTGCTAATTGAACTGCTGATGAAACCTTGATGTTGGATTATGTTATATGGTGTTTGAGGATCTTTGGCAGTCGTTACGGATTGTCAGAAGTCAATCAATCTGATTCCAGTCTTGCCAAGAACTACCGGGTAACCCAGTTAATGGATCGTGGATGTCTGGTTGCCTCCACAACCCATGTAAAATACTTGTATTTAGCTGAATTCGGTTTGACTGAAAGCCGACTTCAATATAGTTAGGAAAAGGCTAGGCAGATGATGTTGTGTTATGTTATAAATAAGAAACCTGCAAGTAATCGGACTTAGGAACACTTTGGGCCAATTTTGAATTACTTGCAATTAAGAACGTTTGAAGAGAAATTATATGTTATAATAGTAGCCAGCCGGCCAGCTCCGGGTCTAGAGTTTTGTCATCAATATGGTTTCCTGGTACCTACTCGTAGTTTGGGTTTTTTTTTTAGATACAGGACCTAGATTAATTCAGTTATTTTCACAGGTGGCTGTGGGCTCTACCTACTACATAAGCAACCACAACTACCCTAACAACTATAGGCCCGGCGTGCAATGTCGCTGGATCGCCAACTGCCCAACTGGCTACAACTGTCGCGTATCCTGCCCGGAGATCAGACTGCCACAGGTGAGATAGACAGATTTATTATTATAGGAGAGAGCGAGAGAGAGAGGGAGAGAATTGGAGCGTTGTTCGATGACTGTATGTTAAGAAGGTATTGATGTGGTGGAATGTATTCAGTCTCTGTTCGGTCCAGTACGTCGCCCTAAGCCGAGGTCCGTGCCCCACAGGGGGTGCCCTTAGCGTGTAGTTGCTTAGTTTGTAAGGTTTTTAGTAGTCCTGACTGGAAACTTTAATTTAGTATTAAGGCCGCCACAGGCAAGTCCGGTAGCACCCAACAACCTCCTGGGTTGACCTGTGAGTAGCCACTCATAAAAAACTCGCTTGCAAAGGGTTCCGAACGAATAACAATTTAGTTATATGTAATTTTAACACTGTAAACTTCTTATAGGTTTTCCTATAATCTATTGGTAGGGAACTATTTTATCTATTTTTTTTTTTCAAAATTTTAAGCTTAGTTTTGGAGAAAAGTGGAGCCTGTTCTGAACACTAAACATTTTTTTTTCAATTGCCTGTCGGTCGAGTGGTTTGACCGACAGGCAATTGAAAAGCTGACTGCTAAACCGGAGGTCGTGGGTTCGATTCCCACCCAGGACAAATCTTTGTGTGATGAGCATGATCATTTGTTCTGTGTCTGGGTGTAATTTGTCTGTAATATGTAGGTATGGTGTAGAAATATATAAGTATATTTATCAGTTGTCTGGTTGCCATAGCACAGGCCCAGGCAGGGCCTGTGCTATGGCAGTTTGGGATCGGATGACCGTGTGTGAGTTGTCCGAAGATATTATCATATTATTATTATTAATTTCTAGACCCAATCATGTTCGATGGATCGCCTGTTGGTGTCAAGGACCGGGGACCCGCAGTTAAACGCTGCTGAAACATACTGTGGCACCGGGTCACTGACCGCTGTGTCCACCGACCGAACTATCAGCTTAGGTAGGTACCTCATCACATCATCATCTTCACCGTGCCTCGAATAATATTTTTTTTTACAAAAAAAATAAGTAAAAACCCTAGTGGTTTAAAATCCAAAATAACTTACATTTTGGAGTGCATGTTTCTGGTGTGATTTCTTCGTTTTTGAAGTGAAAACTTCTTTAGGCGCGTTGAGGACTTTTTGGGTGAACAAAAATCATGGAACTCGCGTCATCGTCACCGAACGCTTTCCATGAGCTATATGTATAGGTACTGTAAGTATATATATGTATGTGTACTTTTTGGGTGAACAAAATTCATGGAACTCGCGTCATCGTCATCGAACGCTTTCCATGAGCTATAATGTATACTGTGTATATATGTGTACTTTTTGGGTAAACAAAATTCATGGAACTCGCGCCATCGTCACCGAACGTTTTCCATGAGCTATATGTAAACTGTGTATATATGTGTACTTTTTGGGTGTACAAAAAACATGGGACTCGCGCCATCGTCACCGAACGTTTTCCATGAGCTATATGCATACTGTGTATATGTGTATGTGTACTTTTTGGGTGAACAAAAATCATGGAACTCGCGTCATCGTCACCGAACGCTTTTGAAACTCAAAAATAATAATCAAATAGCTCGACGATACAATTCACAAGTTACTTAGTTTTCACTTCTATCGGCAGTCCCCAAAGACTGCCCCGCATGTTTTTATGATACCGACTTCCAAAATTAAAGTTATATTAAATTAATACATTTAGACCTACTTGCTCCGCTCCGGTTAGGGCTTGGCTAACGATCTAGTCCAGGGCTAACTTTACTAATTTGCAGAATTGTTTTACACAAATATGAAAACGTAGTTAGCCTAAAACTATATTTTTAGTTTAAACACTGGCTTCTTAAAAACACCATTCTGCATAAAACATTCAACCTTGCACACTAAACCGACTAACGCATCATTGGTTGAGTGTGCAAGGTTGAATGGTTTTTTACTAGCTGTCGCCCGCGGCTCCGCCCACGTGTATGTCGAAAATTATCCCAAGGGAGCATACTCCCGGGATAAAAAGTATACTATGTGTCATTTCAGACTATAATCTACCTCTGTGCCTAATTTCATCAAAATCCATTCAGTAGTTTTTGCGTGAAAGAGTAACAAACATACCTACATACATTCTTACAAACTACGTTTATAATATTAGTAGGATTATAATATTAGTAGGAAGTACGATTTGTCTGCTCTGACGTTACGCGACCGATATAATAGTCTAAGATCCGAAGTAAGATGGACCTTCAGCCACCTGCTTACCGGATGATAAGTATATTTTATTAAAAAAAAAAAATGTTTCTGAACATATGGCCGTAAAAAATATTGTGGGTGAAGGTTGATCTTACTTGAGATGGGATACTCTACTATAATACGCGAGGGATCTTCCGTCACATGTGCTGAAACCATAATTGCGATTTCTCCTCGCGCTATTTCATATAAAGTAAGTCCTTATTCCTGGTAATTAATGAACCCATTTTAATGAAAGAAACTCGAAATTTTCTATGAAATAAACAATAAGCAATGGCACGTGGTCAAGAGCCTGTCTAGAGAGACTCTCGTTCCTCCACTTTTTCTTTTTTTTAATGATGGTATATATCGGCGCGATTACAATAGTTGGTCGTTACAAGTATTCAAATAATTAAGATTCATAATTTGAGTGTCCAAAAATTAGTAAATTGATTGACTTTAAGTTTATTACGATGTAAAATTAACGTTAAACAGCATTTCACTATTCCTGTTATTGTAATTTAAATGTTTCAATACTTAACCTAAAAACTTACACGTGCACGTGGGAGGGACGAACCCTTTAAATACGGCTGCACTATCGGCGCTAGAGCCCGTCCGATCGTGACGTACGCTTGCGCCGTCTTTGCACACGCAAAGCCACGTCATCTCCACAGGATGCAG
>NDFZ01000717.1:0-11663 GCA_002192655.3 Mamestra configurata | reverse complement strand
ACAATGTCTTCGGTAAGCTTTGTTTAACCACACAATCGGGATCATGTTCTCATCGCTACATCAACATTATACGAACACTTCGATCCTCAGAAATCAGAGGCTCATATTGAACGCGAGAAAACAACAATATTATTTCTACTAAAGCCTTTTGGATTAAAAGTTCATGACCTTACTAATGCTGTTGTTGTTCATGAGGGTTTTATCGATAGAAAACAATTTTCACGAAACACATATGTGCACAAATTGTGCTTAAATGATAAAATAGCGTGGTAAACAATCTACACGACCATTAAACTTGACGGTTTGATAGAGAACAGGTCATAAGGAAGACTACAAAAACTTACATCAAAATAATTGGTGCAGTTGATTTTTAGTTTGTCACGCACGTTTGTCGTAAATCATGTTTATGTGATGTTCATTATGGGTTCATTTATTTCAATATAAGATAATTCAGGGTACAAGGGCGACGTCCTATGCAAATCAACTTTCGGGTAGCTTAATAGATCAAATATTATCTGTGTCATCGTAAAGCGACTCTTTGTACGTGTACATTGTGCGGCTGGAAAATTAATTGGAGATTAGTGACGTATTTGATTACATTATACGCTCCAACTATCTTCGGTATTAAGTCAGAAATTCAGTGGATTTAAGTTGAATTAAATAGCACATTCTGTGAAAATGGATAGTAAAAGCTTTCAAGTCAAAATCTTTTCATGCGGTGTTGACCAGACTGTATAACCCCTGCTAATGTGTCCCCCAGTTAATATAAAGCCGCTGGCCATTTCGTTAATCAGTATCAAGTCAAAGAAGACACGATAAGTGAATGCCCGCAATAATTGTGAGCGGGAATCGTCGCCATTCAGAGCGGGCTGTAATCAGCTATGTGTAGGATGATGATACAATAAAAAATACAATCACAGTGGGGGTGATGATAAACGTGCCAATTTCAATTTATCGCGACTAGGGCGTATTATATGGGCAGAAGAAACGGCCTGAGTCGTAACTCGTACATTTATGTCGTATTTCACGAGCTACGTGGTAATGGCGCCACGTACGGCGTCAGTTGAACCTTGACAGGCACCTTCAATACGTGTATAGATACAGCACGGACAACTTAAACAGAATTACACTTTGCCGCCGGTGTATTTTAGAAAGTGGGGTGCAGTCAGTTCGGGCCATGTATTTTAAGTTAGGCAGGCAGCTCCAATTTCGAACAGGGAAAAAGGTAAAAATAATATCTTAAAATATTTTATTTACCTGGCTCCTAAGTGGAAAATAATACAATTTTACAAGTGTTTAATTTCAGCTTCGTAAACAGTTTCCCACTAAAAATGAAAAAAGGTAACGCAAAAAGAAGTTAGAAATGAAACGGTTAATTTTATTTCTGGAACGTAAGAGATGGAATTAATCTGGTATGGTAAAGTTCAGGCTATGCTTAGCAAGAAACAAAGTTTACAGGCTATCGGTGTTCAGTAGTAATTGCAGTAGCGAAGGCTTTTTTTCTCTTTGGCAGCTCCCGCTTCGTTAGTAAGCGGATGGTGGTGTGCGGATGACCGCTCTTTTGTTCCCCCCTTCCCCTTCCGGTGGCCAACGCTTCCTGAACGGCTATTATGTGCCTTCTTTAATAAATCACCCTCATTACGCTGTATTTCAAAAGGTTTTTCGGTCAATTTGTATTAATTTGAAAGAAAGTGATCAGTCACTAATTGCTAATTTATTTAAGTGAAGACACTTCGTCCGACCATGCTTTATTAGACGCCTAACCATAGAATTTGCATTTGTCTTTCTTGGTTCTTAGAACTGAGCACTTACGGTAANTCTTTCTTGGTTCTTAGAACTGAGCACTTACGGTAAATAATTTGTGTTTTGTAGGGACTGAGGGCGCATTGAAAATAATTTTGTAACATTAAACATAAACTCGTATATCTTGTGTACTTACATTACTTCGAAAAATTAATAGGATAAGTCTCTGTTTTATTATTTTAAAAACAATTCGCGGTATGCGTTGAGCATTTAACTGAATTGATCTTGGAAATTTAACGTCTTACCGACGAAAACATATTGCAGAATAAACAAATTTGTGAAAAAAGACATAAAATAAATGTTGTAGTTCACCAATATGGCGAGTTTTCGTTTAAAGCACTCAGGCGAGTTGGGATTAGTTTGTAGTTGGCACTTTAAAACATTTATTACGGGCTTTTTGTTCCACTCTTGCGATCCTGCCCGAGAAATATTTGTGGTTTTTGCACTTGTTTCGTAGATATGAAAGTTTCCTATTGGTAGGTGATTTAATAGTAATACTTACAAAAAAATCGTTAGGTTTAATTTAAATAAATGTATTTTTTTCATTTAATTGGTTCCCAAAAACATAGCACAAGAATTACCTCCTTTAATTATTCCCAAAAATGAAGTAAAATAAATAAAATAATATATAGCAATCACGAAATCACGATCAGTATGTGGCTAGGTACTTTAACATACAGAAAATAAAGTCTGTTTTAAGAATGTTGCTTTTGAAAATAAAAAATATTATACTTGATAGGTTTACGTATAATATTCAATTGTAATCAAACCAATTTAACCAAAAATAAATAGTCAACACTCAGTTTTAAAGCTTTTTAGTTAGAATAATTTATGCAATGGCTGCCTAATTTAGCGCTGCGCCAAAAATACGCTTACGATAACGTTTTATGAAATCACAAACTTTCTCACTTATTCAGCACTTTGATTTTTTTTTTTAATTTATTTGGGACACTGTTTTTTTTTGTTTGGCGTACGAGCTTCGTATAATATTTTATTTAGTTGTTCGAGAGTTGCAAGCTTTAATGCCCCACTTGTTGAGGGTGCACCGCGGTCCGGTATCAACGTTCGCGCGCTCGGCGGAGCGTAGGCGACTGCGCTTCCCGCCCATTCATTGAACTGCCCGTATTTACCCACGTTCTCTCGATTCGATCTCGATTCGCTCCCGCCGCAAATACTGCAACAGCCAAACGAATTTTACTTACAAACAATCCAATCATGGACAAACTTTAACTTTTATGGCTTAGACCAGCAGTTCCAGTTTTGTGTAGATTTTTAAGTCGAGCATCCTCGTAAAGGTTGGCGGTTAAGTAAATACTTTTCCCAGAGTTTTCCTCGTGGTTGTATTTTTTACGGACCGTATTTTTGAAATCCGGTTTGTGTCGTGTGTTATGATCGCTTTGCTACTCAAACAAACGATTAACTTTAACTCATAAATTTCATTTGTTTAAAACATTTCGCCAAGCGTTTTTTTTTTGTTCGTATGTATATAGCATGATTTGGATCCGTTTCAAAACCAAACATTTCTTATTTATTACTCCTGTACTATTTCCCGACGGCTAAGCTTTTGGAACAAATGCTTTGTTCCACGTACTTAACACGTTCACGATGTTATCAGGAAAGTAGTAACAATTAGTAGGAACAGTAATTGAAACCACGTTAGTCGTAAGTACGGGAGGTTAAAGTTGGTAATTTCGTCGCCTATTCTTGGGTAGTGACAGCCGCAGCAGATAGGCAATGAGTTGGCAGCGTATCCTGCACCGTCGACAATTCGACTAGCTGTGTGCGAGATGAGATTTGAATATTCGACTTCTATTTTTAGACGATTTTCGTGTTTCAGAATATGGGTGTTTTTCAGGTGGGAGATGCTGCACCGAAGAGTTCTGTTAGCAGAAGAAAAATATGAATAATATGGAAATAAATTCTTAGCCGTAGGGTTTTCGTGGCACACTAGTAAAAGAATAATCCCCTTCGTTTCTGTCTTAGTTTTTCACTACTTCTCACTTTCCTGGAGGCTGCGGAATGCGGTAGTAGTGCAGAAGTGTTGCTAACTGTATCTATAAATCTTGTTTCTTTTGAAAACTGAATTCATCGTCTCTAGTTTTCCTCCTGTAAGAACCTTCTTATTTACAACTGTAATTTTCCTATTCCTTAGTGTTTGTTGAAATTTGAATATTTAGAGGTAGTGTAGCTTGTTATCAGTGAAAGATTTTGTATTCAGAACAGTTCTTCTAAAGATTACCNTTTGAATATTTAGAGGTAGTGTAGCTTGTTATCAGTGAAAGATTTTGTATTCAGAACAGTTCTTCCAAAGATCCTAAAACTAACAATTTTACTTTTTATAATTCAGTTTATATTACATATACGACATCTCAGAATATATACAAATATCAAGTCTGAAGATTTGTGCTTCGTACTGAGGTTGTAAAGACAGTGATTTCTCCGATACCTACCTGTACTTACCTAGAGTAACCTTCTTCGTTCTACCGGATCGTTCCTTCGACATATTTTGTGGTGTCGTAATTATCGTCAACTAGTGTTTGACTACGTTTTGCTTTTATGCGGAGCGATGCCACGTAACTTTCAGTTTTCATAGAAACGCTACGTTTTCACTGTCTTTAAGGATAAAGACGGTAATTTTTATAGGGACGGTTATTGCGTAAACAAGTAAGTCTAATGGTAACTTAGTTTGGTGTTACCCTTAAGACAATTTTGCCCGACAGAAAGAGGGTAAAGTTTTTTTTAATATCAATTTAAGATAAATTAGATTTTCAAATATTGTTGTAAACGGTCTACCAAATTCTTATGAGCTGTAGCAGGCTGAATTCCAAGCATGATTAATTTATTCAGGAACAATTTTAGAAACTGATTTCGTGTTTTATAGCAGTCATTAACATCAAGAACAGTTAAACTACTATAATTATCGCTTGATAAATGATAAAACTTGCCGATTAAACCCTAAAACTGCGGCAATTATCCCGCAGTTACTTTTATAATAAGGAGTTTAGCTTGTTTGCAGTGAAAATGTAGCCAAAGAATTTACAATTTGCAGTGATGTTGAAAAGTGCCGTGGCAGTAATTATGCGACTGTGAGTCTGTGCAAATGGCAGCTCCTTCACAAAAATAAGAGAGTATCCTCAGTTTTCTTCAAAGATGTGTTCTTTATAATGTTTTTAAACAAAATAATAAACTTGCTGCATTGCTTTGTAACGAATGGTTTTCTTATTTTATAAACAGTGATTCTTTGTTATTACGGACAAGTTTACTGTTTATTTATACTCTAAATTGAATCTATTTTGGTGGATGTGATCCAGGCCAAACATGATAAATGTGGGTATCGCCTGAAATCGAATACAGTAGTCTATCGGGATTAAATATCGGTAGCCTTGCTAGCCTAGTTAGCTGTTATGACGAGGTTTGAGATACTGCTATGGCTTAGGATCACTTTCGAGCCTCTTGGCTATTGAATTTAACCCTACATTCACGGAGATTTATGATTAACATGGGTAGGTAAACAAAGAATAACTTTGGTAAAGATTTTAAGCGCAGATATATAATTAAATCAGCAAGTTATGAATCTTCTACGATGTCATACTTTTACGTTACTCCGACGGCTTCAAATTCATAACTATCAAGACTTAAGAATGAAGAAAACTTTTCTATTCACTTTAAACACACGCTTTAAATGATCGTCCGTAATCCTTAATTTGGCAAAGTTAATTTGATCCTCACGAAATGTTATGCTTTCGCCTTTACAGCTCAATTTATTGTTATCAATCTCGGGAAATCGCCGATTTGCTAACAGTTTAGAGTCACGCATAACTGAAATCCGATTTGAGAGACCGGCTTTGAATATTCATGTTGTTGCTGCGTTGTTTCATGCAATTTATTATACTTAATTCATTCATATACGTGGTCTTGTGGCTTATGTTTTTGTATTAATATGTCTATTAATTATGAACCTGTACTGTCCCACTGCAGGGCAAAGGCCCTCCGCTTCCCTCTTTCAGCTTTTCCCGGGCTACTGCGATTTTTGGCCAGTATTTGAAAGAGTCTAGCTCTTCCCCTATGAATAAATATGAGAAAAATATTTGCGATCATAATATGAACGAAAAATCACTCACGGAAATCTCCCGTAAGGAAAAAAATGGGTTCTAAGATAAGAGTCGATACGATCCGTTTATTATCCTGAATTGAAGAAGTAATCCGGATCTAGTGGCCGTCCGCGGCGAGTAGAGCTGCGCAAATAAATTATGTAAGACCGAAATGTACACTTTCATAGAGGATTATATTACTTGCGGAGTAGGTTCTTGCGAATCCAAGATAATATGAAAATCTTTCATGCACGTGTAGCATGCATATAGTGCAGATTAAACTTTTTTCGGAATTTCTATAAACAAGTTATTTCTCACAAATTGCATGGTGCCCGTACCCTGTATTTATTTAAATACGAGCGTAAAGTAAAAACCAGGGAACTTTTTTATTAAATTCTGGTATGAAGAAACCAGCAACCCTTTGTTTTAATTTATTCAGGTATTTACGATCTTAATAATGATTAAAGTGGGAATACCTTCGTCGTAGAAAGGGTTTTATGTTAATAGAATTTTTTAAAATAGAAAATTAAACAATAGACGTTCTATTTGAAATCTCATATTTCTTGATATTAATTGTACACCTACATAGATTTTTCCAATTAGCTTGCGTTTGTTGAAAAGTCTATGTTTCTTTGAATCCTGCGAAATCTATTCACCGACTGATGCCTTACAGATGTAATTACAGCAATCTCGTTGAAGGTTATGGAACAAGATTCCTATGCATCCTAATAAGACTGGCGCCATCACCAGTGGCCTGCCTCTAAAACTTCAGATACTCCGTAGTTAATGATCTACAACATCAGATATTCCAACAAAAAGATAACGAAACACCTAGGACAGTGTTAACAACTGCTTAGTATTCCTGCTTCGAATACTGTTGGGCTTGTTAGCGCCAACGCAATGTTCTCTCTGCCAAGTTTTCCCTACGTTCATGTGGATTCTTCCCACATTCACTCAACTTTATGTTTGACAATAGGAAACACGTGTCAGCTTTGATTTCGATGTTTTGTACTAATGTATAATTATCTTCTAAACAAATAACAAAACTTTTTTACAAAAAAATACACCTATACTAACTTAAAATTTCGGAAATCGGTGTTTTTGGTTGTTTTTTTCATTTTTTGACACCGACTTCCGATTTTTTTTTATACTTTCTAGTGTTTTTTATTTAGAAGTCGGTTGTATGTTTATGTTTTTTTTTTTATTTTCCACATTTTTGGTGGTGAGTGGTTGTACTATTTGCCGTTAAGGAGTTACTTCCTGTGCCTTTTCAGTCCATGTCCAGACCAGCTCATAGTTAAATATCTACTTTGCTTTGGTACTAGATTTAATTGATTTTAAGTTGAGGAGGTCACGGAGTTATTTTTGATGTTCACCGTCCAATGCAAATGGAATCATAAAGATCGGTTAATAAACAACAAAGTTATACCCTAATAGATAACCCCCAAAAACATGTTAATTCAGATTGACTTGTTTGCATCTGTCNGAGGTCACGGAGTTATTTTTGATGTTCACCGTCCAATGCAAATGGAATCATAAAGATCGGTTAATGAACAACAAAGTTATGCCCTAATAGATAACCCCCAAAAACATGTTAATTCAGACTTGTTTGCATCTGTGTACCTCTTAACAGGGTACCGGCGTGATGTTATGTTATGAACTGGTGAAAACAATAAATAGACATGCGATTTCAGTAATCCCGGGAGATTTGCTATCATTTATTAAAGAGTTTATTTGCCTACCTCCGAAGCTCTTCATAACATCTTCATNGTGAAAACAATAAATAGACATGCGATTTCAGTAATCCCGGGAGATTTGCTATCATTTATTAAAGACTAGTTTATTTGCCTACCTCCGAAGTTCTTCATAACATCTTCACCAAATTGAAACGGTACCAGTTTGGAAAAATACTCTTCCAAACAAAAAATAATTATCCAAATCGGTTGACAATTGGCGAAAATAACGCTGAACAAATATTTTTCCTGGGATCCCAGCATCAGATCCTGTCTTATACCTTCCATCATCATCTCAGCAAGATGAGATGTTGATTACCAGGCATTATTATCTGAATTGCGTTAGACAGAATATGAAAATCATTATATGTTCTTTTAAAATTTGAGGGTTGCCCTCTATTTCCCTGGGATCCCATCATCAAATTCTGACTTGGNGCATCAGATCCTGTCTTATACCTTCCATCATCATCTCAGCAAGATGAGATGTTGATTACCAGGCACTATTATCTGAATTGCGTTAGACAGAATATGAAAATCATTATATGTTCTTTTAAAATTTGAGGGTTGCCCTCTATTTCCCTGGGAAATATGCCATGCCTCAGGAGTATAGGCTTTCGAATAAAAAAATAATCAACAAAATCTATTCATAATTGACGGAATGATCGCATAGTACAGTCGAATTGAGAACCTCCTCCTGAAGTCGGTTAAAAAGGAAGTTAATTTGTTTTTACTTGACATATGTTTTTAAACGGAAGTACTGATTCGATTAAATTTTTGTAGAAAGCTACGCAATCACTGAGTGTCAGATGTATNAGTCGGTTAAAAAGGAAGTTAATTTGTTTTTACTTGACATATGTTTTTAAACGGAAGTACTGATTTTTATTTATTCGATTAAATTTTTGTAGAAAGCTACGCAATCACTGAGTGTCAGATGTTACTTTTTATCCCTGAAAAAAACGCGCGGTTCCTGAGGGTGAAGCCTAGTAGCGAAAGTGCGAGGAGCTTGTGTTTAATAACGCACGGCACCGTGTAACACGAACCTACGAGCATTTGCCATACGGGATACTGTGTGTTAACCTGTACACATTTCGGTCAGTGTGGCTCCCCCTGAGGATGTCTTTTGAAACGTTTTTATGCAAGCTGCAACATTAAAATAATATTGCATGTGTATTGCAATAACGTTGATTCATTGCTTGAATTTACAAACGTCGCAGACGGAGACATTATTCAAACAGCAAAGCTTACAGCACTATACATTCAATGTTTTCCTTTCCCAAAGGTAATATTAATGCAAACACTGAATACCCACCTTAATGGATCTCTGTATAGAAGAACCATTAATTTTATTATTTGGGGAAACATGACGGCGCGTAAAACCCTTTCCCGCGCCGGCCGCCTATTAATATAATGAAATCAAACGATGTTGGCTGATTTTGTTATTCAAGCAAAACGTATTTTTGTGTAGCTGTGATCGTTTACTTGTTGACATTCGACGCTGCATCTGAGGGCTGCTAGTTCGATTGTGTCGTTATTAGCTTTGTGAGCTTTGAATTTGTGACACACAACATCGTACAAACATTATAAAGTTGGTACGACTGTAGATGTGATTAGTCTGGTACTGCATTATTTGTAGCTTACAGCGGCGAAGAATCATATTGTCTTATCAATAAAAATATGTTTTTTAAAAAGGTTACCCTCATGAAAACTTTAACCCTCATGCTACTGACGAGTTTAAAAAGAACGTGGCACTCTTTTTCTATACAAAATACGCGTCAACAAATAAATAAAGAACGTAGCCAGAGTTTTGCTTGTGGTCTGAACCAGCCTGCCTGAATCAGATCAGTTGGTCATCGACTCTCCTATTTTAGAACCAGCCCTAAGATAAGTCCAAATCGGTAACCAAATCGTGACCAACTATTCCAAACATAAAACGTGGATACTTTCCGAGTCTCTTCTATTTATACAACGATAATGAACTCCCGCCTCAATGGATATAGAATTTGCTGCAACTATTTTGATATGGTACAAAAGGAACGCATGCTAAATAAATAGAATAACTCAATTCAGAAATTATTACTAATCTATTAGGCACAATCTTAAACAATCAGTACAATTAATCATAATAATTTAACTTAACTATATCACTGATATGAGACCACATTTGACCAGGTTTTCTTTATAATATCGGCAGCCTTCTCTCCAATCATGATGGCGGGTGCGTTGGTGTGCGCACACGTGGGGCGCGGGATCACGCTGCTGTCCACCACCCGCAGGCCATCCACCCCGTACACCCGCAGCTCAGGATCCACCACAGCGTAAGGATCAGTATGTGGACCCATTCTACAAGTCGCGATCTGATGATGTAGCGTAATCACCGTAGTCCTAATTGCACACTCCCAATAAGCATCCGAACCAGGAACAAAATTCCTACACGTAGGGTGATCCGCTAAGTACAGTTTAGGACTATACTTACCAAACGCTTCCGAATTCGCCAGCTTAATTACATGTTTGACAGCTTCTAATATCGCTGCCATGTCTTGAGGATCAGTTAAGTAATTACCGTACATTTTTGGATGCGAATACGGATTAGCGTCTCTAAGTTCAAGGTAACCTTTTGACTTCGGCTGTGTCAACATTATGATAGCAGACCACGTGTCTGTGCCATACAAAGGAGAGTAGGCTGTGTCAAATAGTTTTTTAGAGAGCCTCCAGCTTTCTCTAAGCGCGCCCCCTGAATCTATAATGAGAGACCCGCCCATACTTAATAATTCAATATCTGGCACATTCTCTGGATCCTGTGATACCGATGTCTTCAAATAGCCAATGCCTTCAACTCCTCCCGTCGTTGTTAATAGTCCATCTCCAAACTGTAACCACTGTATAAGATTATTTAATGTTGCGATTTTAGGCTCTAGCAAACTGGCGTTAGTTGTATTTAATCTGAAAATAACTCCAGGGAACGCGATGTGATCGTAAAGAACCCTTCCAACTTGTAAATTTGCAAGAACAGGGATTCCAAGCGATTTTAAATGCTCCTCCGGACCTATTCCTGAGAGCATGAGCAATTGAGGTGAAGCTATTGGGCCGGCGGATAAAATAATTTCCCTGCGGCAGCGCACTGTGCGCTTTACTCCATCCTTGACGTAATGTACGGCGTACGCTCTCTTCGAGTTGGGGTCTATGAGCACTTTGGTGGCTCGGGCGTCCGTGAGGATGTGCAGGTTGCGTCGTTTCTTGTGAGGGTGGAGGAATGCTTTGGCGGCGCTCATGCGATGACCTTTATTGAGAGTTGCTTGCGTGTAACCGAACCCAAGTTGGTCTGGTGCGTTGTAGTCCACAGTGGGGTGACCATTTTCTCTTCCAGCTTTAAGGAACGCATCCGCGAGACCAGTCCTGAAAACGAAATAACTCATCCGTTGGTAACTTCTCCCAAGTCTTAGTTTTAATTAAGTTAGAAACTTTGGATAGTTGAAATTAATAACAGTTGGTAACTTACTTAAATGGAACATTCTCGACCGTTAACTCCCCATCACGGCCCCGGTATGGTTCGTTCTTGTACTTTTTCAGTTCCGATTTTTCAGATTTTTTATAATACTGCAAAACTTCGTCGTAGTTCCTGTAATAAGAATAATACATACTGTTAGGCAACTCAATTACAATCTAAGTCATGTACCCAAGAACGATACTGGTAATATAATATCTACTTTAAGTTTAAAATAGAGATTTATTTAGAAATCTTTCTGTAAAACTAATTAGTAAACGTTTGAGCTTTAGATTGCAAGTCTTGTGTAACAAATTGGCTATCTATGATTGGCAACGTGGTTATCCTTGGAATATTAATTCTATAAAAGGGCAGAAGCGATCGCTGATTCAGAAAACGTATTCAGATTTCATTCAATTCAATAATATTGGATTATAAGTTAGGATTGTCGACGTTTACCCGGGCAGGACTTCGCCGTACTTGAGTAATGCGATTTACTAAACTATTTCTAAACCGTAAAGTGATCTGCTAGGGAAGGAGAATTCTAAAAATAAA
>NDFZ01000716.1:0-11663 GCA_002192655.3 Mamestra configurata | reverse complement strand
TCATTAGCATAGATGGTTTCTAATATTTCTTGTTCCTATAGTTTAGTTTTATCACGAAATTTGTCACCACTTGTGGAGTAAGATTTTTATGACTAATATTCCTTTGCTAGCAGATGTTCTTCCAAATATTGTCAGACAAGTCAATAAGATTTTTATAGGCGAAATTCTTTTCTTACTAACCTTTAGGCGTAGTTTATGATCTGAGTTCTTAGTAGTTGTAAAAGTGTGTCTAGAGAATAAATCCCATCTCCGGTGTGTAATGAATGTTTTTATGTTTATGTGCTGTCTGTAAGTGGTTCTTCAAAGTGATGTGTGTGTAGTACTCGTGTAAAGGTTTAGAACTAAAACTACTTTTATAGAGACAAAATGTAATGGCTTGTCTAAACTAATATTATAATAAATAAAGAGGAAAGATTGATTTATTGTTTATTTGATTTTAAAAATTCTTTCGGTATTAGAAAGCTACGTTATTACCTTAAAACATAGACTTTATGAAAATCCTTATGAAAATTGCAATAATATAACCCAAAGTAGCAAAATTTTGCCCAATAAATTCATTATTTGGCGTGTGCGGAGAAAATCGTTGATGATACATAATAATAATGTACTACATGATTAAAGTACTCATAGTTACCTATTAAAAGTATTAAGGGTCTGACTATTATGGTTAAGTCACAATGGATGGAATCGAAAAGTGGTGATTTTGGTATTATGATATTAATTTCATAATACCAAAATCACCCCTTTTCATCAAATCATTTAAATGGATAAGGATTAATCCTTATAATTTAGATTGATTGGTACATGTAAATTACACTTTAAAATATTGAAATCGGACCTTTCGTTTAAAAGTTACGAAAGGTATAAAATTCCTCTTAGTAAGTAAAATGTTGTAGTTTGAGCAAACTGGGGAGAATGCTTGGTTTGATGAAGTTGAAACATGGCATTAATGATTTCGATAAAAAATAAGACTGACACATGTCTCGAAATTTTCGAAAATAAACCACTGAAGGGGCGAAAAGGGGTGATGAAGTTTTTAAGGAAGGACATTATTGCTTGCTTTAATATACGTGGAAATTGGTATGAACAAACCAAAAGTGGGATAATTGAATTAAATCTAAAAAAAATTGCATAGTCAATCCGTGACGGGATAAACGGGGTCAACAGTTGCGCTGATCATAAGACCACAGAATCAGCAGCAGAATGGCTGGGTAATTAATGAAAATTGTGCTTAATTTTCCAAAACTAACCTTAACAAGAGGGTATCCACAAACTTTAACTCCCCCTGCGTTAAAGTTTGTGGATAACCTCTAAATCCGCGCGGACGAAGGCGTGGGAGAAGTGCTAGTTCTGTATAACATGGATCTTGAAGTACCTGCTTTAGTTTTTATTTTTACGCGTGTTATATCGGTTTATTTATAGTTAAGCTTCTACCGAATTTCGGACATCACCCCAAGGGAACATACTCCCGGCATAAAAAGTCTTAATGTAATAAAATCTAGATTCTACTGGTCTACCCGTGTGCGAAATTTTACCTTAATCCGATCTGCCGTGGAACAGGGTCTCTGAAATTTTATTTTATAAAAGTCTTAAAAGTGCAATTCTGTGTATTTTAAATTATCTGTAAGACTCCGGAATCCCAAAGAGTATTTATGAATAGAGTGACAAACCTCAGCAGACAAATGGCATTGCTTTATTGTTTTATTGATGCTTTGCTCTACAATTGATCTCGTTTCAAAAAGCTGTTTAAGCAGATGACAAATGAGTTGAACAACACTTTAGCAACACATTGAAATTGTTTCTTATTTTTACTTTTGTTCTAAAACACTTTATAAGAAAACTTGAAAAGAAGCTGCTGTCATCATTAATCTTCAAAAATACACACAACTTCTAAGAGAGAAAATTGAACTTTCAGCTCATAATGTTAGTTTGGTAAGTCTATCAATATTTGAACAGTCATCCCAAAAACGGCTAGACTCGAAGTGTCGACCTGAATATCCAATTGAGCCAAAACTTTTAGTATTCCTGACGAGCATTTGGCACTAGATCGATTTCAACCTCACTTTACAGAACAAAGTCTAGAAAACGATCTAATTTATTATTTAGAACAGAAAATCTATCGTTAAGTACATTTGTTGATTTAGAAATCGACAAGTAAATTGCTGTGATTTAGATTTAAATGGTATATTAGACCGCAAGTCAGTAGTAACACTTTGACTTTGAGCCAGCCTAGCGTAGTAAGGAGTTTTAATAAAATTAAAGGTCAGCTTAGATTGGTTTTGTCACAGCTGACTTTTGCTCTAGTATCAACTTGGTCTCTAATGGATTGTCAGTTTTATATCTTTCGTAACTTTTATACTTTTCTTATGATTATAATTATTAATGTAGAGCCAATTCATCATCATCATCATATCAGCCAAAAGACGTCAACTGCTGGACATAGGCCTCCCCCAAGTGTCGCCACAACAACCGGTCCTGTGCGTCTCGCATCCATCGGCTACCAGTGACCCTCACCAAGTCATCGGTTCTTGTGGATATCATCATTCCTGATTCGATCCGATTTTTGATTCCTGATTTCTGATGAGGGCCAACTATGATAACTAAATAAGTAGGTACACGTGGGAATACCTCAACAATTAAATGACAGCTTACATAATATTTCATTATTCCTTCCTCAATTATAGTAACCAGGATAACAGCTAATTATCATTAATAAAATATATTTGGAAAATCTTTTTCACCATAAACTATTATATATACTTTTATTATTATATTTCGTTTACTGTTATATACTATTTATACAATTTGCGGGCCCTATTTTCTATTATCAAGTAATTGTGTTAGCCAGAGTATCAAGATTCTAGTTCTAGATTAAGGCACATTATGAACATAACAATGTCCCTGGGGTGCACTGGGAGGTAATACATACTTGTATATATACAGAGAAAGTCAACTATGTCAACGTAATCTAAGGCTAGACACCTGTGCCAACCATATCTGAAATGTATTTCATAATGTATATTATTCAATGTATTCTCGAAACCACATGGATTTTAGTAATATCAATCTCGCACAACAGGTTCCATTAATTCATTGTAATTAACCACACGCTTAGTTTAAATACTGATTAACAGAATCTTTGTAATTTTTTTATGACGAATTTGAATTAAGATTTTAATCAGAATTTAAAACATACATGGTTAAAAAGCTTATATTAACCTCGTCGAAGTACAGCAGTTATTTTTTGCGATGTCAGGGTTCTTCTTTTAGTAAATTTTGTTGATGCATACCTTCTGATTTAAAAGCTAAAACGTATTTAAATAATTTCTCGGTAGCCTACACTTATCTATTTTGGTTCGGTTAATAGCACTAGACTTTCACCTTTTACCGAAATATGGATATACAAAATACTTCGGCTAATTCCTTTGTAAAATACCGACGTGACATCATGCTCGCTTCTCTCACTCATGTCAGTAACTCTACTATCTTCAGGCACTATATTAAAGTTTTAACGTCTTTCAACGTCTATGTTGGGCTCGGGACTTACTTTACTAGTGACATCAGTTAAGACTTGCTGCTTCACAAACGGAGCATAAGACTTCTTCCAGGGTGAGAGGTTTGCAAGGGTAAAATATCATACTTTTACAATCGCCGCTTGCTATTTGGTGTCCTGAAATGGCAACTTGCGACGAACTGAGTGAGTTTCTTAATGTTTATTTTCACTCTTTGATGGCCATATTTACAGACAGTCCTTTAAGTGGTAAGTGGTGATAATATGTAAAATAATAGCTAATAATATAACAAACAATCGTCCATTAATGTCGTCCAAAGAAATTCGCTAACCTGTATTAGCGAAAACCCGAATTTGTTTCGCGAATGCGAATGCGAACGTCTATTGTTTTACAAAACAATAGACGTTCGCTCGCTAGCTAGGTCAATCTTAACCCCATAGCACTAGGCATACCCCTTAGACTTTNACAATCGTCCATTAATGCCGTCCAAAGAAATTCGCTAACTTGTATCAGCGAAAACCCGAATTTGTTTCGCGAATGCGAATGTCTATTGTAGGCATACCCCTTAGACTTTATAATGGACGTAAACGGTGGCTATTTCTTATTATCCTACCAGTATTATAAATACATAGTGAATGCTGAGGGCAGAAGCTAGCGTTTGATATATCGCACCCGCCTTAGGAACCGCGCAAGCTCTTCAACCTAGACGAGACCTTGGTCAGGCGTCACGTTAACGTCTCACATACCTTACCTTCTACTTTATGCATTGCTTCATCAAATGAGATCAGACTGTCTACCAAACTTTTAAGTGCCGATTATGAATTCATATCGCTAAGTTATGATATCACCTTCGTTATTTCACCTCAGTGGATTACTGTCAAAAGTTTCGTGAGAGTTTGGAACTATTCGCTTTTGGAATTTATGGATTTTGTGATGGAATACGGGCTTAATCTTGTTTAAATACGTCAACTGAGCTTTCATTTGTTTCTTGAAATAGAATCATAATTCTAGGCACATATGACATATCATATGTGCCTTTGAGCGGCTATCTCTGCGATTATATTATTCAAATGATTGTTCTAATAATATGTTTGTCGTTTCAGTTTTTATCGACCGAGAATAACCAGTTGTTTATTCTGTAAATATTCATGAATTACTTGTTTGATTATGGAAGGTTTTATAAAGTTTCAGTCTTCTGGTAAAATGTTTTTATTCATGTTAAAAGAAGCAAATTCACTCAGTCAGTCTTAGTTTAAGTATAAACACTTTAGCTACATTTTTTTAAATCACAAAGTTTTTATAGAACCAGAGGGACTCCGTTTTTCAGTGTGTATCAAAATCTATGAAACAAGCAAAGTGAATTTATTTTAGATGCAGGTAAGAAAGGATTTGTTGAAATCTCGCGTAAATCCCTGTGGAAAACGTTCAAATACTCAGCAAGTGGATAAGATTTTACTTGCTTTCATTTTAAATTTAACACTAAAATGAAGAAAAATAACTGCAATTTTAAAGATGTGAATTTGATTGATTGTTTTTAGGAGGTAAATACTCAAGTTAGGTGAGATTGACACAAGAGGAAAATTAACTTAAGATAAATATTTCGTCAAAGATATATTAAGAAGCATTACGAATAATGATTGTTACTACCTAATAATGATCGTTTAGATATTCGCTTGCCAAACGTAGTGAATGAACTCACAAAATAATGTTATTTCAAACATGAACCCATAAAAAAACGTTACTCGTTCAATAAAACCATACGAAATTCTCCGCCTGTCGTAATAAAACAGCACAATAGAGTACAAAAAAATAAGGAATCTACCACAAATTGTGAACGGAATAGGTAGGGGTGGGCGGAAGTCGAATTACCGATAAATTTCCTGGTGAAAACGCGAACGCTTTGTTGTCCGCGCAACCCTAATTTGTTTCGATGGAGTTTCTCACAGTACTATTGATTGGAAATATAATTTGGGNGAACGCTTTGTTGTCCGCGCAACCCTAATTTGTTTCGATGGAGTTTCTCACAGTACTATTGATTGTGGANAAGGAATCTACCACAAATTGTGAACGGAATAGGTAGGGGTGGGCGGAAGTCGAATTACCGATAAATTTCCTGGTGAAAACGCGAACGCTTTGTTGTCCGCGCAACCCTAATTTGTTTCGATGGAGTTTCTCACAGTACTATTGATTGGAAATATAATTTGGGCTTGTATTAGAAGATAATGGATAGTTATCACGAAGATGGGATTTTTGTGGAGAATGATTTTCGTTTTATTGTTACGTTTGCTTGTGACGGATTGAAAAACGGTACCTGCCTACCTGGTATCTGAATTTACAACTGATCATAATTTTCAGAGATTATATCAATCGTTTACTCCCCCTGATGTTCCATAAAAACTATCAAATCCTTATTCTCGGAAAATATTTAATGGATTTTAATGAAACTAACCTTACACGAAACATCATGGTCAAAAAAGTAAGTTAAGAACTTTTTCTAAAAAGACTTCAGAGGGCCTAGCATGAATGTTTTGACGTAAAGTAACGTTACAGTATCGTTAACAACAATCATGCAGGCCCTAAGATTTTAATAAAGGGATTTTCTATAGAACATTTAAAATACACTCTCTTTCCTTATGAATGGTTTTGGTCCGATTAAAACTGTACTGTCGAAAGAAAAGTTATTTCAGGTTCCTGTATCAGGGGGATAGATTTTCACTTTTAAACAATATGTAAAAATAAAAGTCTTGCTCCTAAATAAAGTACCTAACATGGATCAAACATCAAGATAGAAGTACATAATGCAGGTCAATACGTCTATCAATTTGTCAAGAGAGTTCAGGACCACCTATATTCTAGGAAAATGTACCCCCAATTTTCTAATACAATATCTAATAAAGCCCTTTTTATAAAGCAATAAACATGGCGGAATTGGCGAATAATATTATTCAATAAATGTTTTTTTTGAAAAACATTGTAATTTTTTCAGAGATCCTCTTTGTGTAAAAACAGTTGTTCAAGGATGTGCGGAAGTAAAGGGACCAAAATGTTATTTTAGTAAATTTGATATAGAATTAATATTAGCTTTAGTCTCAGTCGAATCTGTCCCATTTTTTTCATCATTTTTCTTACTTCTTTCTTCCTGACGGTGAGGCCACATAACCCTTATTCAGTAAAAAAAGAACAAAAATTATCTCAACCGTTATTATCACTCATCTTGAACATAGGATGCAAGCTCCGGAAGACAGACGCGAATGCGACAACGCTTTAAAAATAACTAAGAACCTAATATTTTCCGACGAACCATTTATTTTTCGCAGTAGGTGCCTTAAGACTGCTTTCGCATTTAGGTGACTTTAGCAGCGTGACAGTCGCACGACTAAAGTATCCAGTAGTTTGTTTAGCTTTTGTTTCTTATAATGTGAAGGCATATGCTTCTGCCGCGCTACTGTCGCGCTGGTAACGTCCTAATGTGAAAGCGGCCTAATTCTTTGGCCTCAATCAGTCAATGTTGATACGGGTTGATACTGAATGCGAGGTATTTTATTGATGTATAAAGGCGATGGGGTAGCATCTCTTGAATAGGGATTGTTAGGAGTGGTCTATTTACGTTTCATGAAAAATAATTTGGTCTAATGCGAAAAATGGACTTTTTGTACCTGTAAATATTAAAAGATGCATTGCATGTTACCTAACTAATACTAAGCTTTGAGTGTTATCTACTAACAAACTGTATGTAAATATAAATACCAGTTACCAGTGCCATTAATTCTCCGAACGTTTTATCAAAAACTTTTGTAAATTATAAAAAAATACAGTTGTATTCAAAACCTTCCTAAATGTGGCCTCATCGTATACAGCTATTCTCTAGAATGCAACGAAATTGACTCATCGTCTATTAGTTACAGAGTCGTCCTGGAGGTGGCTGGCAACTCAGATGCTGTAATCCTGAGCGGGTTGGAAGCTGACACGCAGTACCAGGTCACCGTCGCCGCGCTTTGGGGCGGTCACAAGTACAGGAGTAGGCCTATTGTCTTCCGCACGCTGGGTGAGTCAATTTAAAAAGAAGTAAAATTATTGGCTGGTTTTAGTGGTTTTACGGGCATTCTGGCGTATATTTTTTATTATGTTAATAAATTATGTTTTTTTTTATGTGTCGATTATATCTGAATCAAAATGCACACGGCTAGATGAACTTTTTCGTAACAATTGGGCACGGGTTGTGTAATTGAGACTTATAATCGAGTAAGCAACGGAAGTGAGTGAGTGTTAGAAAATGCTGAAAATAAATAGCTTTTTAACCGCTTTTCTGCTAGAAAATCTTATTTAAAGATGAAACCAGCACAATAAATCAGAAATGAAATGAGGACTGATTTGCTCGAGAGTCTGTGTTTAATATGGCTAAACTGTTTATAACCTTTTGACCGCCACAAAAAAACGGCGAATTTGTGGTTTGGCGTCGGGGGCACACCAATGCAATTGCGATTCGCCGTTTTTTTTGTCGGCTCTAGTCGACGGTGGCGTGTATATCGACCGTGACGGTCAAAAAGTAGCAAATAAAAAATAAAAAAATAATAACTATCACGTGGCTAAGTAATAACAGCATAACTGATTGATTATCCTGGTTAGGTAACGCTTGCCGAGGCCAATCCGTGGATGGCTGTCATCTTATTATACCGAGGCCTCTTCTGACAACGTTCTTGCAAAAGTCACACACACACTCACACGGTTCTCAGTTATTAGGTTGCGAAAGTCAGACAGATACTGGTATTCAGACGCATCCGTTTAGATTAGAAGCTGGCCTAGCCTTTTCCAAACTAAGCTGTAGTTTGGAAAAGGCTAGGTAGACTGATTGGCAAACAACTTTTTGCGAAAAATTACAATCAACTTCCAAATAAAAAAAATACTAAAAGGTATCTATAAAAAACTTTAATTTCGGAAGTCGGTGTTTTTGGTTTTTTAATCATATTTTAAAACCGACTTCCGAAATGAAATTTATTTTATACCTTGCAGTATTTTTTTTATTTGGAAGTCGGAAATTTTCTTCAGATATTATTTTTTTTTTTTTTATTATTTAAAAACCAAACTACTGAACGGATTTTAATAAAATTTCCATGAGACCAATCGGAACGTAATCCTTTCACATGAAAAAAAAATCAAATCATTTGATAAATGACGGAGTAATGAGGCAAAAAACATAAAAAAACGACCGAATTAAGAACCGAAAACGGTTAAAAGTTTTATTTAATTAGTCACCAAAAAAACAACGTCATGACATTAAGTCCCACCGGGCTTTCTAACCTTTTCAATGAAATTACCCATATGTGTTACTTAAGTGTGAACGAACTTTCGGTAGTCACCTCTTGTCCGATGTTTCGCGTGTCAACTATTAATATGGTGGTCGGAACATGCGAGCAGAACATTAGCATTAGCAGGATGAGGTCGGACTCAGTTAGGTATCTATGATTTCTGCTTTTTATTTGTGTTTTTTTAGGGTTCGCTTCGAAGAGAAAATGTTGTTTGATCGTACCAATGCGAACACGAACTTTTCCGATAATTCTCGGTTAGATTATTTCCGTAGACGGGTTTGTGGGGCTTAGAGGAGACCGTGTCTACACAGTAAGGCAGTGGTTTGGGGTAGGGCTGTTCTAAACCGCCCCTATAAACTGCGTATTAAGCCTTTCGTGTAAAACCATGTGTATTAAAAGCAAGACCCGACGGGGGTAATAATCGTGGGGCTTACTGTGTAGAAACGGACTTCCCGTCCGTGTCTACACAGTAAGGCAGTGGTTTGGGGCAGGGCTGTTCTAAACCGCCCCTACAAACTGCGTATTAATAAGATTATTGTTTAAAGCTATGTGTATTAAAAGCAAGACCCGACGGGGGTAATAATCGTGGGGCTTACTGTGTAGAAACGGACTCCCCGTCCGTGTCTACACAGTAAGGCAGTGGTTTGGGGCAGGGCTGTTCTAAACCGCCCCTACAAACTGCGTATTAATAAGATTATTGTTTAAAGCTATGTGTATTAAAAGCAAGACCCGACGGGGGTAATAATCGTGGTATTCAAGCCACTTATGATGTGATGAGGTCCTGTTGACCGATATTAACGTGTGTACCTTCTACAATAGTCTTATCATGAGACTGATAAAGCCTTTTCACAATAATAATAATTAACTTGAACTCTAAAACAATAGTGACATTAAAACAGTATTGAGAGGCCTGCGTTTGACCATCTCAACTGGCTTTTGTCAAAAACTGACATAATTGTCACTATATCGCGACAGATGTTGTTTAATAAAGAAGAGAATGTATGAAATAAATGTAATAATTGTCGGATTGTCAGATTGTTGCTTGTCACTAGGCAGTTTCATTAAATAGGCCCCAGATAGTAAGCGCTAATATGGTCGACGATGGTGTGCGTTTGTCAAAATGCAAAAACATAGTGGATGAACCATGTAAAATTTCGATAGTTCAAGCAAATCCCGAACATTTGGGGTTACTGGCAATCGTAATTCTCTGTGTTCAAGTATCACTTTGTCGAAGCCTCCGGTTGATTCTTAAATGACAACTACTTGTAGCTTGCTTGTAGGTGGGTTGAATACCACGATTATTGCCCCATTTATGCTATGGTTCTAATAAAAATAGTTTTACACATTAAGCTTAATACGCATTATGTAGGGGCTACATAGAACAGCAGCGCGATTACAGAATCGCACTGTAGCGATTCTGTGAACATGTAGAAGTGAAGGCTTGGATAAATTGATCACGAAGTGAGCTGTCAATCGAATTATTTAAGATGGAATGACAGCTCACTTCGTGATCCCTTAAGCCTTCACTTCGACATATTTACAGAATCGACCGGCTGTAAATATGTCGAAGCAAAAAGTTAGGCAAAGTGAACGTTAAGTGAGCTGTATAACCATACAAACAAGATGGAATGACAGCTCACTTATCGTTCACTCCACCTAAGTGTACAGGGTGAGATGTCGACAGAATAGACCGGCTGCCGTGCCCTAGATCACTGTATTACTGAAGAACTGTATTGCACTAGTTTCGACCACTTTTCTTAATGTCAACGATATTTCAGAGCATTTTAAGAGCACCTGTTGCGTGATTCAGTCGCGTGAGTTTGTTCCAAATACACACAAATAATAGGTCACTGACTCCCCCCATTATGTTAAATTACCTCAAACTGTGGGCGATGTAATATCTAAATGTTTTGTGTTGGCTTTGATGGAATTACTCGAGCCGTGGTATTTAAATGTCGGTACTTTAGTTTGGTTATGTCAGAGTTAAATAAATGTTAAAGAATTTTTGGGCGGACATAATTGCATTTGACATGATGTCAAGGCGGAAAGACAAACACAGAAAGACGAAATAGACTGCCAATTTAATGTCTGTTACTATCTTCGGTCAAGTAGATACTATGTTTTATTCGACACTGTTTTTTTAGGGTTCCGTACCCAAAGGGTAAAACAGTACCCTATTACTAAAATTTCGCTGTCCGTCTGTCATCAGGCTTTATCTCATGAACCGTGATAGTTAGACAGTTGAAATTTTCACAGGTGATGTATTTCGTTGCCGCTATAACAAATACTAAGAAACAGAATAAAATAAATATTTAAGGGGGCTCCCATACAATAAACGTGATTTTTTTGCCGTTTTTATAGATAATGGTACGGAACCTTTCGTACGCAAGTCCGACGCGCACTTGGCCGGTTCTTTATTCAATGTAGGTAAGTACACGGAGGCACTGTTCGAAAATGTCACTTGGTTGTCATTAAAAACACTATATAAGTGAATGCTTCAAATACCTGGGAAATTGTCGTCAAAAATGTATAATAATTAATTTCCCTGGCATAATCTACTTACGTCGCTAAATATTGCAAAATATTCCATTTAATATTTCAATTCTCACAATAGCAACAACATTTAAAATCCTCACAAACACACCTAGGACTTTATTAAATACTAGATTTACTCCAAATCCCCGACCTGCGACCCACAGCACGTCCCTAATGCCAACGTACACAAAGCTATATTACACGGACACGACGAAACGGAAAACGGACTGAGATAAACAGAAAAACGAAGGTAAACGGAAAAACGGAGATCAACATTGGCAGAATGGTCGATGTAAATAAGTGACCTGTT